>QEOT01003986.1:16089-28604 GCA_003123785.1 Pterocarya stenoptera
ACCCGGTCTATCAAAGGTGCATAAAAGAAGGGTAATGATATCCTTACACTTCATTTACTATTGTTTTGCTACCCGTTATTTATTTTTATTTTTTTGCTATTTGAATCTAGATTAAAAAAATCCAAAACATGAAGTTCTTGTATAATCTAGAAGAAAATAAATTCAATCAATCAATGTAGTCATGTAATTTAAAAAAAAGTAAAAGAATGTCAATTTTTATAAAATTGAATTTATTTTCTTCTTGATTATGCAAGAAGGCCCTTTCTTCAGATTTTCAATTCAGATTCAAAGAGCAAAAGGAAAAAAGAAAATTGGATAGTAAAGCAGTATAAAGGAAATGTAAGGGTATCATTATAAAAGAAAAAATGGTGTAAAATGAATGAATTGATCCAGATATTATAAAACAACTTTGTAAAACTTTTGTTGTCTAATGTCCATCATCTAAAAAATATTGGGTTTTTCTTATCCATTATAAGAAGTATTTATAGGTGTCTAAATAGATTTTTAGAAATATTCAATTACACACTTCAATTGTAGGATGTATTTCTATCCCACGTGTTTTCATCGTGGCCGTTTATTTTTTAAAAAATGCTAAATTAATGAAATTGAACTTTCATTCATGTATAGAAAAAAATATTCTATCAAGTTATTATCGAAATTTGAGGATCTCAAGCTGTATGATAAATCATGACCATATATTTTTAAAAATATTAAATTAATAAAATTAAATTCTCAAATAAAAAATATTGTAAAATCTATTCTTCTATATAACTATCTTTTTTTGTTTTTATTCATTTTCGTTAGACTATGGAGTAGCTGAGTAAGGTTGCTGGCATAAAACGACTGGGGATTGATGCCGATGCGAGATCCACCAAACAAACGACAATCGTTTTTACCTTGAGAAAATGTACGAATGCATACCCTACTCACCTGCTCGCCAACACCTCTCTCACTTTCTCCATCTGCAGCTGCTTGTACGGATTGATATTTCCTGGAGCACTACACAGCTCTCCCTTTTCAGCTTCAAACTTTACATTAGAGTACAAAGGAGTCTCAGCAGGTCTCGCACCCAGCATACCACTTTCATATGTAAAATTCGTCATCCCGAAAAGGTATTCGCTTCCACTTTTTTAGTTTTGTTGTTCATCTGAAAAAGAAGATAACTTTTCGCCATTTTTTTCCTGAAGATAAACGAGAAAATTAACCTTTGGAGTCTCCCGTTTTATGGTTTGAAATTAGCTTTTCTTGTTCTCTTTATTGATATGCTGCCTTTGCTGTAGAAATTTCTGTAGCTTCTTTCATCTATTAAACTTTTGTTACGTGAATTCCAAATTATGGTTTCACTTAATCTTCCTTCAGTACCAGGTGGATTTCTTGTTAGAATTAAATAAATACTTTTAAGGGGGTCTTAAGTGAACTTCCTAGCTTTTAGATTTGTTGGATAACTTCAAGTACAAGTGCCTTGTTTACTTGAAAAAATAGTTTCTCTAGGGGCTGTATTTGGCCCAAGTATGGGTAGTCAACTTTTGTTATTAGTGTTCAACTGAAAACTGAAAACGTCTATGCATTTCTTTTTTCGGTTTGCATACTTACAGTGCCGAAATATTAAGTCACTGTCATGTCTAACAAAGGAAGTGATGAGAATAAGTTCTTATCACAAGACATTATATGCCACGCCATAGTTAGAGCAGTTAACTCTAATTTTCATATTAGTAGTCTTCTTTCTAAGGTTCTGTCAATTTGAATCTTTTGTTTTGGCGGCTAGGTTTTAGCATACTGTCCCTTAAAAATTTGTCTGCTATTTTATTTTACTTAAATCATTTTTATCACCTTTATTGGTAAATGGTAACTCCTGATTTTAAGTTGTCCAGAAATGCCTTCTTTTTCACTCTTGATATAACTGTGCAGACTAAAAAAGANTAAGTTGTCCAGAAATGCCTTCTTTTTCACTCTTGATATAACTGTGCAGACTAAAAAAGAGATAGAATATTTACTTCGACCTCACGTTGTTGAGAAGCCACTCCTGATATGAATACTTTGAAGCAATTTGTGCCCAACAAACTTTGGCTTGGTGGTTTCACAAAGTATTTTAGAGGTAATGTATATTCAGTTTAAACAACTTAGCGTCTAAATTGGGTGAAATAATGGGTTTTTAGTTGAATGCCACTCAGATTTTTTCACCGTGATTACGAAAATCGGTTCTCAGGGATAACTGTGCCATATAGGACATAAACTATGGTTGGTTGCAATACTTTGATTGCAGAAAGAAGTTATATGAGCCCTCTTGTTTTTTGGGTGAATTCATCTGAGCCAGTTTCTATATACTTGTTCCCATCCTTTCTGCAGCACTGCATTCTTCCTCCCCAAATACCTCTGTGGAAGTTCATTCTCCAGAGCAGGAAGTAATTATTGCTTTGGGAAGCAATGTGGGTGATAGACTACATAATTTCAACAAAGCCTTGGAGTTGATGAACAACTCGGGCATAAATATTACAAGACATGCTTGTTTGTATGAAACAGCTCCAGCATATGTGACCAATCAGCCTCTCTTTCTCAACTCAGCGGTTAGAGCTGCCACTAAACTCGGCCCACATGAATTATTGGGAGTGCTCAAGAAAATAGAAACAGACATGGGTCGTACTGATGGTATAAGGTATGGTCCAAGACCAATTGACCTGGACATATTGTTCTATGGAAGGTTCAAGGTCCACTCTGATCTTCTAACTATACCCCATGAAAGAATTTGGGAGAGACCATTTGTAATGGCCCCTCTAATGGATTTGTTGGGATCAGTTGCTGATAGCGATACAGTTACCTGCTGGCATTCCTTTTCAGTGGATTCTGATGGACTTTTTGAGTCATGGGAGAAAATGGGTGGTGAAGCCCTTATTGGAAAGGAAGGCATGAAAAGAGTTTTACCCATTAAAAGGGGTTTATGGGACTGGTCACAGAGAACCTCTGTCATGGGTATTCTTAATGTGACCCCAGATAGTTTTAGTGATGGGGGAAAGTTCGTTTCTGTGGACTCTGCAATTTCTCAGGTCCGCTTGATGATTTCTGAAGGGGCCGATATAATTGATATTGGTGCTCAATCGACAAGGCCAATGGCCTCTTGGATATCCGCTGAAGAAGAACTAGATAGGCTTATCCCTGTTTTAGAAGCTGTTGTAAGGATGCCTGAGGTAGAGGGAAAGCTCATATCAGTGGATACTTTCTATTCAGATGTTGTTTCAGAAGCAATCAACAAAGGGGCTCATCTTGTGAATGATGTATCAGCTGGGAAGTTAGATTCTAACATGCTTAGAGTCGTTGCAGGCCTGAAGGTTCCATATGTTGCAATGCACATGAGGGGGAACCCATCTACGATGCAAAATACTGAAAACCTCCAGTATGACGATGTTCGTAAGCAGGTAGCTTCTGAGTTATACTTGAGAGTTAAGGATGCGGAATTATCAGGTATTCCAGCTTGGAGGATAATTATTGACCCTGGTGTTGGATTCTCAAAGAGAAGCGAACATAATTTGGACATCCTAACAGGTTTACCAAGCATTCGTGCAGAGATTGCAAAAAAGAGTTTCGCCATGTCTCATGCTCCTATATTGATTGGACCCTCGAGAAAGAGATTTTTAGGTGACATTTGCTCTCGAACTGCTGCAGATGAGAGAGATCCTGCCACTATTGCTTCTGTCACAGCCAGTGTTCTAGGTGGAGCAAACATTGTTAGAGTACATAATGTAAGAGATAATCTTGATGCCGTGAAGGTCTGTGATGCAATGCTGAAGCAGAGGAGATCTTGCGATTAAAGGATGTAAATTATTTGTTTCTTTTCTCTTCTAATCGGAAATCTGTCTTGATATGTTTTTCCGCCACACCTAGTTTCTAGTTTGTGGATTGGTTTATAGAACTAGAAGGCTGCCATTGGAAGCATTTGCTTTGCAACCTGATGTTTACAGTCAACACACCGGTATGAACTTACAGAAGCGAATAGCATTTCCAAGATTTCTTTTTCCTTCTTTCACCAACCCTGTCCTCAAACTTCATCAGAATTTTGTGGTATTGTTATTTCTCATTGATAAGTTTCTGTGGATTCAACTAACTTCTCATTGACATCGCCTACAAGGAGAGCCGGCCCTAGCAAGATAGAGAGAGAAGCTCCCCCTTCTTTCTAGAAACCCCCAGAGATCTGAAATCGCAAGGGGAGGCCTCCCTCCCTCCTCCCACCCTCTTCTCTCTTCCCTCTCATCTCTTATTTCATCATTTTCCTTTTATTTTTAAGTTTCTTTCAGGGCTAAGGATGGAGGAAGTACGATTTGCTGCTTTTCTACGTCCGGCGACCACCACGCAACCCACCATGGGCTTCCCAAGGCGCCGATATTTCAGATAAGCAAAGAAATTTGCCGAATGGAGCGGCGCGAGCCACACGCACGGCCCAAAGGTATGGGCCACGAGCGTGTGTAACCCACGCGCCACCACTCAAAGTGCTTTTCTGCCGCACGTGCGGTTGTTCTTGGTCCAGGACCACCGGCTACTTCAGACATGACTATCTGCCATTCCTCCAAGGTGGCGCGTGGCGCGTGGCCCTCACGCGCCATCACATCCTCTGCTTGTGTTTTTTTGTTCCTCCAAGGTTAAAAATGCGGATTTAGATCTTCCCAAGATGTAATCCGTATATTTCCATGTATCTTCAATTTATGCACTGTCTTTTGTTATTTAGAAAAATAAAAAATCAAAAACATCGTCTCTTCGGACTAAGGTGTCCTCCTTTCCGCCTTAGACGGAGTGTGGGGTTTCTGCACCCTACTCTGCTTAGTCGAAGTAGGGGGCTTGGTTACCTCTGTCATGGACAAAGTTTGCTGTCTCTTAGACTTAGGCCTTTAGAGATTTACAGTCAGGACTAGACCATGTCAATTACGGAAGTGTGCTGGGAAGCTATCAACTTTGTAATTGGCTTGTACTGTTTGTTTCAAGTCAACTTTGTAATATCCATTATTAATGAATGCATTATGCTCCGTTTATAAAAAAAAAAACTAACTTCTCATTGCTTTGTCAAGAGGCTCCAAGTGGAATACACCATGGATTGGCTAACAGATATGGTAAAAAAATGGTGGGTGTTTTCATAAGGCTCCAAGGGCAGAAGGTCGAAGGAACATAGGTTAGGGCATGGAACGAGATTACAATCCAAATAGAATTGCATGGAGAACTTATTCAAAACAAAAGTAAAAACACTAGAAGAATTGAATGGAGAAAGGAACTTAGCCTAGCTTCAAAGTAGTCGAGACTCGAGAGATGCAACTCAGAGTTGAGTTCTGAACATGTATCATGTATCAACATCTTGGAAGAGACGTAATTTATTGGTCAATTTAGACCTCAAAATCTCAACATACCCAGCAACGTAGCTCAGTTTCCAGTTTTTTTTTTTTTTTTTTATCATTGCCACATGTAGATCAAATGCAAAACTGAAACTGAGAACTCAACATTCATGTAGCCCAGATATGAAATTAGATTAAGATCAATGAGGCATGGACCATTGTCCATTTAGAGACGCACTAATCAGATCATTCAGATTTGTCCCATTTACGTGACACAACTGAAAGAGTGTCAACGAAATAAGGTCTTCAAATCTGGTTCCATTTACGCAGCACTCTCAGTTAGATCACGTAAATTGAAGACCTTATTTCTACTGAATTCCACACGGGCTAACGGAAAAATGGAATCCAACGAAATTGTTGTCAGTCTGCTAGATTGCTTGCATTAAAATACTGTTTGATATTCTTCATCACTGCCCAAATATATCTCAGATCCTCTCACGTTAAAATACAAGTTTACTATCAGTCTGATGAAGAGTTTTGCAATGCCTAAAAATATATCAATTACATGAATTTCTGTCTCTTTAAAGTCGTGATAAAGCCTCGTGGATAAAGGCCAGGGCATTTCTTTCTATATCTTTTTTCCTTCTTTTGTCTGCTCTTACAAGAACCAAAACTTCCACGCAGGCATATCAAAGACAACCAAAAATAAAAAAAGAAAACAGGAAAGATAACAAAAAAAGATTAAATCCTATCACATATGTAGAAGGATACAGAAGAACGCTTCAAGGTTTTTTTGTCCTGGGTCTTGCAACAAGGATTTGGTTACATCAAATGTTCAAATTTCAGACACTTTCCACATTCATATACGTTTCGGTGGCGCATATTGCACGTGCTCATCTTCACATAAATTCTGCAAGAATCCAATAAAATGGCCCATTACAACGATTCGAAGTTGAAAGGTCCAATGAAATGCAATAACTGAAAAGCTAAAGATACAAGTAACAGTACGAGTAGTTAGTNGTAATCAAGCCTAAACTGTTAGCAGCACACCAACGTTGATAAACACATAAATTAGTGGCCAAGCATATATCCTAGTAATTTTCATCACATTACCATTTCCCAGGCTCTTTTTCAGGACATAATTGGCAACAAACGTATGATATTAAATGGAAAAGTGTTCATGTCAATGAATGTGAATAAATGAAAAGATTGTATGATTAGCATGCAGAAGAGTCAACAATAAGATTGTATGATTATCACAATCGCCCCAGCTTAAAATCCCAACCTCCTTGTCGAGCCATTCCATCATAGGTGGCATGGCTCAAATCCCATACTTCTAGTTGAGAATGGTTTTGAAATCATTTGTAATGATCCAATAAAGGCCCAAGTCACATTTGTGCCCCTACTAAAAAAAGACTAGTTAATGGTACAATTGGAGCCCCCTATAACCATTATAAAGAGCAAGAGCTTCTCCCTCCAAAGCAATGTGGGCTCTTATTTACAACCTATACTCACTCAGTACCATGTACCACAATTTGTGTTAATTAGAAGAAAGAGATATATGCAGAGTAACATAATTCCTCTCCTAAATCAAATAAATCTTATGGCATGAATGTTTGGCATGCATATTTTTTATAAGATGTTTGGAATCCATATTATGCAAGGAGACTGTTTTTGCTAATTCAAATTGAAAGGATATAACTGAATGTAAAAATTTATATACACAAACCTGCAAGTCCTCTGGAAGAGCCTCTGAGACTGCAAGAGTGTAACAACCAGGGACAAATTTTCCTGCAAAAAGTATTTAGGAACTTAAACTCAAAATTACAAAAACCAATTCAAGCAAACTTAGATTTTCAAATGCAAAATTGTATATGGACCCAAAAACATCTAAAGAAGTGTTTGCAAATGTTTTTTTTTTATTAGTAGAGTGTTTGCAAATGTTCAAACAAGTAAAATAAAATTTCAATTTTTTAGGAAACATCATTGTTAGCAGATAACAAAAGCCTGAGGGAGCTCAAAAATCAACTATTCGGAATTTTAATAACCATGTACGAGAAATAGTGACACCCAACTTCCAATTTAAGAGAGGGAGTGTAAGAAACATCGGACCAAAATCAAACTATGCTCAAATGCTACAAGCATCCGACCACCAACCAATGCTTCAAATGATGTTTAAAATTTTAATTAGCCAATTACCTAGAGGTTAAGTGATAAGCAATAGGTTTCCTGATCCCCAACCCTAAGAGGATCCTCTTCTCAGTATCTTAACCAATTGATTTGAAGTCATAGGCATGCAATGAGTATTCTTGAATGCAGATCATTTATTAAAAAAAAAAAAAAAAGTATTCTTGAATGCAGATCACTGTGACACAAAAAGGTTTCAATAAAGGTACACAGGGAGATTACTTATAAAATAAAAAATAAAAAAAAAGTACAGAGGGAGATACAGGATACTAATTAGAAAAGGACGAGTAATAGAAATCCAGAACATGATAATCAGATTAACAAGATTGAGACCATCCAATGGTATAGGGAAAATTATAGCATCGTTGTGAACAAACATATCATAATCTAACTAAGAAAGTTTTGTTCTCTATTTTGCCTTTTACTTAAGTGTCGACAGGGAATGAAAAAGAATGAAACTTTCAGATCAACAACATTCATGCATCAAATTAGAGTACACCACAATTTTGAATTGAATTATGATTGGCGAGGATAGCTGTAAATTATGGTAACCGAGAGCCAAAAGAGAGACGAAAAGAACTCGGCTGTAATAACTAATAAGGTGTTTAACATACCAATTCGCAGCCACCGAGCAGCCCAACTTCTACTTGGCTCCATGACCGAGATTATCCTGCAAGAGTCCCAATAAAATGAAAAAATCAAAATACGAGAGATCAGGAAATGGAACTTGATAACCAAAATAAACAATTACGGCACGTGTCAGCAAGCCCAGGTACCACTACCCTTGGAAAATCAATGATACTCAAACAATTGACATTTCACAATAATACATGAAGAATGATTTCTGGGAATACTAAAAGATGCACCAAACTAGTTCCTACTATTTTCCTGCTAAGAAAAGTGAGCAAAAATAAGATGGACAAAGTTTCACAGTACAAGTTTTCAAGATTACAGATAATTCAAGAATAAAAGCAAAACAAAATTTATGGCACACTCTAATCTATGTTGGGTAAGAAACATCATAGTAACAAAAACATAAAAAACAACAATGATGATGATAAAAGTAAGAAAGATGCATACCCAGTAAAATTAGGAGTGGTGCAATCAACGACACGTTCGTTATCCTCGTCCATCTTAAAGAAAGGACAGTTCTCGCACCCCGATTCCCGAAACTGTGCAGCATTTGTCAAAATAGAGTAACCATTGAATTGGAAGAAGAAGAAGAAGAACCTATTGAACCCTAAAACTAATATTTTAGTCGAAGGTGTGGGTGGACCTGGTCGTAGGTTTTGACGAGGCGGCAACGAAGGCAAGCCCTCAGCTCATGGCCGAAGCTCGTCGGAATCTGTGCAGGATCACTTCCCATTCTGGTCTTCTCCTCCGATATTTTAGTCACTCGATCGATGAATAAAGCTGGTGTACGCTGTGACAAAGAAAACTCTCCCCCGTTCCTTTCTTCTCTTTCTATCTAAATGCATACACATACATACTTCCGTATAATACACACACATACATATTATTTAATAATTCATTAAACAATTACTCTTTTATTATTAACAAAAAAAAATGTTCAAATTAACATTTGATTTCATTTCATTTGAGGTTTATGTTTTTTTTTTTTTAAGAAAAAGGAATTAGAGCACTCACAGCTTTTTAAACTTTTTGTCAAACTTTAGTCAAAAAAATCATTTGTCTATTTTAGTTACCCATTTTTCTAGAAGCTGTTTAGATAGTAAGATGAGATGAGATGAAATGGTTTTAATAAAATATTATTAGAATATTATTTTTTCATATTATTATTTTAAGATTTAAAAAAGCTAAATTATTTATTATATTTTATACATAAATTTGAAAAAGATATAATGATGAGATGAGATAGATTGAGAGTGTTTTTCAATCCAAACGATTCCTAAAATTTTCTACATCATATATTGACACCAACACTGTATTCTTTCTCTATTCTATTAAAATAATATATTATTATTATTTAAATTATTTATTTTCACATTTTCTTAATCACTCAATTATTTGTTGTCACTGTGTTTACAACTCTTCATCTATAACAATTTTTGAAATTATTTATCTCTTCAAACGACAATGTTTTTAAAATAGTGCTTAAAAAAAAGTAGTACTTTCATAATGATAATATATATTTTTTTTTTTTTAAATCATCTCTTTCCAAATGCTCAGATAAAAGAAAATCGGATCATCTCAACTGCGACATTTTTGTCAAGTTCCAGCCATAACAAGTATGGGCACAAAATAAAGTGTAGAGAATCGGAGGCAGGGTATGTTTTGTTGGTCAAATAAGAAATTTGTACAAAACAATTTGAGGAGTTACAATAGTTCTCAAGTATGGGGATGTACTGTTCAAATGTCAAATTCCTTCACTATAATGATCAGCCCAATGCAGGGCATTATTTTTTAATCAAAAGTTAAAAGTCTTGTTATTAAATTTTGGAATACACGTTCAGATGTGAGTGCTCTTAGAGCATTTACGCCGTTTCCAAGTCTAAATTTTGATTAAAATTTGAGGTTTTGGTTAAAGTTAAAATTTTTTAAAAGGGAAATCTATATTGGATTAGTCATTTTAAAGTTAAAATAATAATATAATATTATATATTTTAATAATTTTTTTTAATTTTTTTATATTTTTACAAATACATTCTATAAATTAATTAATAATTTAATTTTTACCATCCAAACAAATTATTTAACACGATAACTACCTCACTCTTTCATGTCCTATTTTCTTTTTTTCGGTGATGAAATTTTGTTCAAAAATGCTATATACAACCGGCTGGAAAATCCCCCGTGTAACCGGACCCACTTGTTATAAAAAAAAATTATTTTTTTACTTCTCTCTCTTCGTTTCGCTTAACTCCAGATTGTTCATCTCTATTTTTGTTCCTCAAAAGTTTAGCTAGATTTAAGGAGTGTGTTCAGATCCTTCTCTCCCTCTTTGCAGATGATCTCCAGGGTTGACTCTGCCATGGCTGCCTTTCCTTGCTCTAGGGTTTGTCTCTCTTTTCCTTTTTATTTTTCTTTTAATGTTTCTTTGTTTTTTTCATTTGGGTCTTTGTTCCGATCGTTGTTGTGTGAATCTAATGAAATGACTCGTGGGTTTTTCCTTTTGGTTGGGGAGCATTTGATCTGGAGTGGAATTCAAGAGAACAATTAAATTATTTTTCAATTTTTTTTGTCTCATTGTTTAGTTCCTTTTTCCCATCAGAATGTCTTGAAAATGCTGTGTTTACTTTTGAAAGATTGAGCCAGCCGTTCTTATATTTAGCGTTTGTATTAGAAAATATTATTCTTCACTATATAGTTATTGAGTTTAAATTACTTTCTCATAGGTGAGGAGTGGGCTTCGCGTTTGGTCTGCGTGAGACAACTTTGCTTCAGAAAGGAAATGGCCTTTTGTATGGGTTCCTTTGATTCTTGTCTACACCGTTAAAAACCTTGCGCAAAGCTAGTCGATCCCTTAGAGTGAATCAATTTGAAGTGTTTGTATGCCTATCTAACCTACTGAAACATAAACATGCGCAGAGGAGAGAAATGTAGAGGGAGGAAGAAGAAAGGCAAAAGAAAAATTGATAGAGAAAGATTGAGGAAACGAACTGACATAAGTGTTAAAAAAATAATTTTTTTTATAAAAAGTAGTGTCGGTTGCGCGGGGTTCCGCAAGGGCGGTTGCAAGTAGTGTTTCTCAATTTTGTTTGTTCTGTTATCCTGGTGAGGGCCATGGAAGAATTGGGTTTTTTGTACTTTTCAAACAATTTTCATGTTGCCATTATTACCGTAAGAAAGGAAGAGAAAAGAAGAAGAAATGAAGATAAAGGGAAGGAAGGGAGAGAGGAGACGTGGGAGTGAGTGAGAAAAGTGAGAATACTTTTTAATAAAATATATTTTTTATTGGTGAACCGTAACTCACCAAATATGGTTTTGGTTTTCCATTTACTGTAACTCATAACTTGACTTGAAGTGATTTGGCTAATCCAACACAACTGATTTTGAAAAAAATTAGTGAAAATTTGGACTTGATTGGCATTTGACTAGTCCAATACCAATACTCTTACATCAGTGTAATAAAATAAAAATTAGAGGAGATATTGTATATGATATTTTTTTTAAAGACTAAAGGCCCGTTTGGATATATATCTTAGTATATTTGTGAACAGTAACAAAATAGTTTAAATTAAAATGTTTTATTGAATTTTGAAAAATGAAAACGAAAAAGTTGAACAAAAATAATATAAATTTTAAAATTTGTTTTAATATAAAATGTTAATATTATTTTTATTTTGAAATTTGAAAAAATAGTATATTTTTAAATTTTGTTTAAGACTTTAGAAAAGTTGTAATGATTAGATGAAAAATTTAAAAATTTAAAATTGAAAGTGTTTTATGTCTAATTGATATTTAAGAATTAAATATTTGAGAATACTTATATTGCCAGACGGACCCTAAATATCCATTAGCCTAATCTTTCATCTTTTTTTTTTTTTGAACCAGCCTAATCTTTCATCTACTACTATGTAAAACAGACTCAAAATATCTTAAACTTTATTAAGTTATTACCTATACCTAATCCATGTATGATTGACGAATTAAACGCTGCATGATTTTGAACAAAAATAACGTAATATTATAAAACTTGAATTCAATGCAACGCTGACAAGGTTTGTAATGCCCTAAAGCCGGCTCAAGTTACATCTAGACTTGTATTCTAAAAAGGCTAATATTCTAAAAGACAGTAGTGAAAACTTCTAATAATGTGGAATCCCATACACCATCTACATTTATCACTTAGTATGTATCACTTAGTATGGGGTATCACGAGCTTGTTTTGAATCGTCAGTTTCCAGTCATAAAAAGCTTCAAAGTTTTAACTGCTTCCCGACTAAAAAGAGCAGTTCAAAGAGAATATCCCAGATCCTCTTCTTGTGACTGGTGATGCAATTCAAATCTTAAGTGGAATTCATGTTGTATACTTTCATGTACCTTACCCTTCGTTTC
>QEOT01003989.1:3802-35510 GCA_003123785.1 Pterocarya stenoptera
GTTGGTGAAAGCCCTTGGCCATGAGCTTTGCTTTTCGCCTTTCAATAAAGCCATCAGGATGTAATTTTGTTCAAAATACCCACCTACAACCAACGAGATTAGAGATAGAGAAAGGAGGGACAAGGATCCAAGTGTTGGTTTTCACAAGGGCTTGGTATTCTTTGGCCATGGCATTTTGCCATTCAGAAAATTTAGAGGCTATAGTGAAGGAGGATGGCTCATCGAGAACCATGGTAGTGGAAATAAAACAATGGCGAGAGGGATATGGAACGGTGCCGTTGGCGAGAATTCGAGGTCGAGAGGAATTTGTGAGGGAACGTGTGATGATGGGAGAGCATGGAGGAATTAAGAGAGAAGCGTTTTGAGGTGGTGGAGAAGGAAGGTCTGAAGGAGATGATGAGTGTCGGGAGAGATTAGGGATTTCTGGTTGAGAATTTGGGGATGACAAAGGGGCTGTTTAAGAGGGAGATGAAGGAATTATGGGTTGGGTTTGTGTGAGAATGAGTGGATTAGGAGATAGATGTGATGGGCCAGTTGTGTGTATAGTTGAGGTTGGGCCCGAGGTGTGTAGAGATGGAGGTGGGGCAGGTGTGTGTATAGTGGGGTTTGTGGTAGGTGCGTGTAAGGCTGATTTTGGGCCAAGAGGAACTGGGCCAAGAATTGAGTTAGAAAAACATGGAAGAGAGACAGTACGTGTAGTGGGCTGGGGGACAGAGGGAATAGAAATGGGATTTTTGTATAGAAAATTTGTTTCGTTAAAAGTGACGTCAAGAGAAATATAGAGACAATTTTTGTGATAATCAAGACATTTGTACCATTTGTGAGAGGGACTATATCCAAGAAATAAACATGAAGTGGACCGAAAACTTAATTTGTGACAATTCTATATAGGGTCAGAGATTAGGCCAACATTCACATCCAAAAGTTTTGAGGAAGGAGTAATCAAGGGGTTTGTGATAAACCATGAAATAGGGAGATCGATTTTGTAACACATGTGTGGGAAGTAAATTTATGAGGTAGGTAGCGGTTTCAAAAGCATCGGCCCAAAAAGAAAAAGGAAGAAAAGCTTGGGTTGGGAGAGAAGCCTGGTTTCAACGATGTGTTGGTGTTTGCATTCAACAAGACCATTTTGTTGGTGTGTGTAGGGACAAGAAAAACAATGGGTTATTCCAAGGGTTTTGCAAAGGGATGTGAGGGAGAGAAATTCCCCTCCGGCATCGGTTTGTAAGGAGATAATTTTGGTGTTAAAAAGTCGTTCGGCAAAGTTAATGAATGATGTAAAAACAGATACCATATCAAATTTATTTTTGAGAGGAAAACACCAAGTGAACCTTGTGAAGTGATCAACTATAGAAAGATAGTATTTAAATCCATTTCTTGAGACAAAATGGGCTGGACCCCATACATCAACCCATAACAAATCCAAGGGCTTTACAAAAGAAGTAGAACTTAATGAAAAAGGCAATTGATGGGCATTGGCTAGGGGCATTCGGGACAAACAAAGGGGGAATTATTGGGGAAATAAGGCAAACAGTGGGTGCGCATGACTCTGGAGACGATGTCGGGAGATGGGTGGCCGAGTCTCGATGCTAGCAACTTATGGATGCTTTTTCACCAAGATTAGCGAACGGGGAAGACAATGGCAGGGAGGAAGGAAATTGATAGAGGCCGTAACGGGTTGGTCCGCTGATGAGGAGCCTACCTGTCAGTTTTTCCTTCACTGAGAAATGGGTTGCATGGAATTCAAAGAAACAAGAGTTATTAGAGCAAAATTGTAAGACAGCTAGAAGATTTTTGGTGATAGAGGGAACATGAAGGAGATTATGAAGCTTAAACGAGGAAGAATTAATGGAGAAATAGAAGTCATCGATATTGTGAATGGGAAGACCAGTTCCATTTCCAACTCGAATTTGTTCATTGCCACTAAATGGTTTGGATGAGAGGTTGAGATGAGAAATATCATGGGTGATGTGGTGGGTAGCAGCAATGTCTGGGTACCAAGTTGAGTCTGTGATGGCTGATGGGGAGGTATAGTTGGCAGAGAAGGAACAGGGTGGGTCATATTGGTAGGCATGATCAAATCAAAAATGACATTGTACATCAACATGTCCATGTAGACTTGGCAAGTAGGTCTATGTTGGTTGCTGTTTTGGGAAGAGGAATTTGACTGGGAATTAGAGGATGAACGTCCTCTGTTGGAGAAGAACCTTCCTCTGCCTTGACCATTTCGGCCTCTACTAAAAGAACCTCTTCCTTGTTGATCTCGTTGATTGCCTGTACTGAGATTGGCAGATGGCTCAAAGGGAGAGGTTATGGTACTGCGAAAGGTATGGGTCAACCTGCTTTTATGAATAAGAAGTTGATAGAGCTCATGGGAGGTTATGGGTTCGGTTCTGGTGGTAATTGAGGTTATGAAGGATTCGTAGGTTGAGCCCAGACCATTGAGAAGATAGGTTACAAATTTTTTGTTGGGAAGGGGATTTCCAGTTGCAGCGAGTGTATCAGCTAGCATCTTCACCTTGCTGAAATAATCCGAAATGGATTGTTCACCACGAGACAGATTTGTGAGTTGAAATCTGATTTGGAACTCCTTTGCTTGAGAGTGTGAGCTGAACATAGACTCAAGTGCAACCCATAGCTCGCGTGAGGGTACCTGTAGAAATGACATGACCAATCACAGAATGAGTTGATCTGTACGTTGCCAAGAGAGGTAAGCGGGTTTTATTTTGGGACTGGTATTGGTTTCAGTAGGAAGCATTTTTTGTGGAGGTATTTGTGTTCCATCAGCATACAAAAAAAGATAATGTCCTCATATATAAGCTGTAAGCTGAACTTTCCACAATAAGTAATTTTCAGAGTTGTGTTTTATGATTACTAGATGTGAAAAGGAAGAAGGAATAGAGGTAGGAGGTGATGGGAAGGCTGCTGGGTTGGCTGCCATGGTAAAAACGAAAAGGATCAGAGAGACTGCTAGTCTAGCAGCTCTGAAACCATATCAGAAGAAAGAATTAATAAAGTGTTTTCTGAATATTCATCTCATTGAACACAAAAATTACATAATGACTTGAAGAATCATAAAAGGAATAAAAGTTTGTTATAACCGAAACATCAAAGAATAGAAATCTTGAAACTTCTAGAACTGTTGAGGTGGATTATTGCAGCTTCTTATTCTTTGAGTGAGCATCATTTTGATTGAGGTTAATAGAAACCATTGCAACCTTGATCTCAACCTTATTTCTTGGTGCAGCTTTGGACCAATCAGAAGTTCGTAGCTTTTCAGTTTATGCTGGCAGGCGCGGGGTGGTGGTGCTAGAAGGGGATCCATTGGCATTTGATATGCGCTCATTTCTGGGCGATATGCCTGTTGGATCAGTTGGAGGTTTTCATCGATTTCTGTTTTCACCATCAGGTTCCGGTGGATCTAGCGGAACTATCCAGTTAAACAGAAGACAAATGATCGATATTAAAGCAGATAATAGATAAAGAACCTCAAAGCCCTCGATGCCTAACCGCTTAGGTTTGTCAGAACTATCGTCGTCGATTGTGCACGCATTTGAGGGAGTCAGCCATTCGTCTTCCAGTGACTTCAAAACTCCATTCTCCGATAGCTTTAGGATGGCTTTTGAAAAATTCCAGACAATTGGCAACTCTTTCTGGAAGGCCTGAGTGGGAAGCCAGAGAAGATTAGATTTCCCTTGGGTGCATCATGCATGTTCTAAAAAACATAGATGGAAGGGATGTTAACTTTCAAAGAAGATTCCAAAAAGAAAAACCATCAGGAAAAAGAAACTGTTGCTTTCATAAATACCTAACATGTATAATATGCTTTTGATACTGTAATGAATGTTTCAGTAATTAGCTACTCACAAAACCGAAACCTCCGTATTTGGTGCTAGCCACGGCACTGCTAGTGAATTGCTTGCAGTACTTATTGCAGAAATATCTGGCATATGGGAGTTCGAAAAAGGCAGCAGATATATTCTTGCTTTTGAATTCCGCAAGGTACATATCTTCGCCACTTATCATCACGACATTCTCTAACTTGAAGCCATGCACTCTCTTCACGTAATCGCATATAAATTTATTCCCACACCCAACTTTCAAGTCGAGAGTCTTCAACGACTCAAGGTCTTCCGCAACAGTTGGTCGTAATTGTTGCACCGTGAGCATTGAAGACAGAGTACTTGTGTAGCACGCGGTTAGGATCATCACGATAAGGAGCCAAAATACAAGCACTAAACGTGTATATGTGTTACGGATATTCTCTCCTGAAATGTGAAATCAACAGTGTGGGATTAGTGCTTAATCGTCTCTCATAAGTAAATCAATGTTTTCCTCCACAAGCATTATTCTTATGAATTTTGACCATTCTTAAAAACTTTTGGAAACAGAGTGCTTGTGAAAGATATTAGGAAAGAAGTACGGGAAAACTCTCTTGAGACTTTCGTGCAAACGTTAGGTGGGCTTCTACAGAGCAAAATAGAATATCTTTGGTTGTATACTGAAAATTCATACGTACTATGAACAAAGAACAGAGTCGAGAATGTAAACCAAAGTGCAACGAAGATCTTCTTCCACCATTCCCGTCCAAAATCTTCATTGGGTTGCCGCTCTAGTAACCAAACAATGAGCGTTGTGAAAAGAAAAAGGGCAGCAGTCGACACCCACAATAGCCAAGTGAAAGGCTCCGTAAACATGAATTGTAGCCTCGCAGATGTTGTTGGGGCTATTATTACCAAGCTTGACTCAGTATATGGAAGAGTGAAATCCACGTACTGCAGTCGGTCTTCTAGTATGGTGATGTCTCCAACCACAGCATCATAAGTCTTTTATGGTATTACCATCGGCCGACATGCCATGCATGCGTGAAACTCCTTGTCAGAACAATTAATTGTAGCCCAGTGAAGGATAACAAAAAGTTAAGTTACAATACCAGCTAATCAGATATGATGCATGAGTTCTGGGCGAAGAGACTCATTGTTTTTAATTCCTAGCTAGCTAGGAGCTTCTTTGTTTTGAACAATCATCAATTCATGCTCTTCCTAGGAATCCCCTTCTTTCACGCAGGGGACTTTTGGGCATGTTTGGCAAAAATAAAAATTCTAACTTGTACAAAAATTAATACAACTTGTACAGAAAAATTAATTTAAATATTACTCAAACACAGAATATTTTTCAATTTTAAGTTTTTAACCTTTTCATCTGATTGTTTCTCAAACACAAAAATTAATACAACTTTTACAAGCTTCAAAACAAAACATAAAAATCAATACAACTTTTACAAACTTAAAAACTAATATTATAAATTAGTTATATTGAAACAATTTTTTACTTTATTTATTCACTTACTCTAATACAATATTTATTTTAAAAAGTATTTTTCTTCATTTTTTCTCTCTCATTTTTCAAAATCCAATAAAATATCTTCTCTTAAACCATTTCATTATAATTCATAAAAATTTAAAATAATTTAAGCATCTAAAGATGCCCTAAAACTGATCGATCGTCTGACCCACGGAGATTACTGAAGTATAATAATTACGTGAAAATTAGTTTTGTTTCCTCTCTATTTATAAATTAGTAATCATAAGTGATAAGGAACGTTTTTTCTTTTTATCTATGGTAAAATAATCTCGTACCGGCAGGTTTATTATATATGGTACGTAATTTTAAAGAAAATACAATGAAATGTCTGTTTCGCATGTAAAGGGACGTTGGGATAGATCAATAAAATAGAATGAAAAATAAAATAAAATGATGAGGTAATTCAATATAAAATACATATTATAAGTAGATGCTTTAAAAAATAAGTAGGTAATAAATGGTCAAGCGTTATCGATGGAGTGTTTGATGCGTCGACAAGTACTCTAGTCAACTAGGGACGTCAATAAATTAAGCAAGGACTTCTCCATAATAAATGGCGGTGAAAAAGTTACCTTATTATATACAAGCTGAACCAGATCATCGTAGGATCCATTATTTGCCTCAAATTTGCAAGGCAGAGGATGCTCTAAAAGGTCATGCGCCTTGTAGAAAACTTGAATGCTGAAGCCATCGTATTTGTTTTGATTCTGTTTTTCACCATAGTCAACCTTCACAAAACTCTCGTATGTTTTTCCACCTGGAACTACGATTTTCAGCGGCTTTCCATTGTTAGGCTTTTTCCAATCCTGTTGCATGGTAGAGCAATTTTATAGGTTGGTGTGTAAACAAATACCAAGCAACTTACCTTAATCGTACGTGCATGTAAAATATTCAAGCAAAATAAGAATATTTTTGGTTGAGCGCGCTGTATTTTCTTGTATAGATTGAAGCTTTACTCACGTCTATCTATTGTGAGCCATATAACGAAGGTTTTATGGTTTAATAGAAAACAAGAATTACCGTGCAAATCCAAAGGTATGACCACATATACGAGAAAATCCATTTGTTTTATGGTGTTTTCCCAAGTTTTTTCTAACTTATTATATTTTTTATTAATGTAAACGTCTCATAAGTTTATAAGTTAGCAAACACTAAACTGGTAGGTAGATACTCATACAACTTACCAACAGAAGTCTCGCTAATGGCACCCTCCCGCCGGGAAGGAAAGTCAGACAGTACTTCGTCTGTCTTTGGGACCTTGTTCTTGTACTTTCCAGCTGAAATTTGCATGGCCGTTTTCTCTTGTTTACCAATATGAGTATTATCATCAATGATTATACTCATATTCGTCACTGTTTTGTTGTAGTTGGCTTCATGAGCTGCAGAGTAGACACTGACAAGAACACATATCACGAGTACAGGGAAGAAGAACAACCATTTAATGGGTCTTGGAACCCCGGTAACTGTTAAGAGTCCGAAAGTCATATTTGCAGATTTTTTTGTACGTTGGGAATCAGTGACGTCTGTACGTACTTTGGGGTTTCGTAGTACTACATCAGAGTAGTATTAGATTCAGAGGTTTCGGTGGCTGATGAAAGTGAAACTGGCTCAACATTATAGAAACCAGCGCGCGCGCAGAAGCTGGTTTGGAATTGAGGAGGATAACGGGCAATAAACGTCCAGGATGGCCGGCCTTAGGTTTAAAAGTATTGCTACGCTAGCTGTCTCGTTTGCAAAGAACTATCCAAATTGATAGGCCCATTAATATGTTTCATAGAAAAGCTAACATACCTTCCTATGAAAGTCCTTCCTGTGGGAACGTGCAAACACTTAAAATATATAGCCTCGGAGACATAATAAGATAGTCCTTATAATAAGATAGTCCGTCCTGTGGGGATTTGCAAACACTTAAATAGCCTCGGGGACAGCTGCACTGCAAACATTGTTTCGGTTTCGTAAACAAAAATGCAGAGGTTCGTTTACTGTTCGACACAGCCAGTGCTACGAAATGCATGCCCAGGAGAGACATGACATACATGATGGGCTTCTTTAGAATCCAGTGAGTGTCGTAATTCGGAATATGACCCGTGGTAACATAGCTATTAATGGGCGGGAGATTCCAAGACACGTGAGGAAATGTGGGTTCGATTTTGAGGGTTATGAATCTTATGATACATTAATTAATTGCCATCCACATTTGGATGCCTGCATATTCAAGGGGTTTTGCTCGTCTTTATTCGCCTTTGTCGGTTGCTGCATGGACGGAACTACAAAAGCCCCCAAAATTTAACATCCTGGTCCTGCCCTTGGTGCTTGTTATTAATTTAGTCCTTTTACTTGTTGAGTTTGATGTCCTGATTCAACAGAGACTCGTTACGAATTGTTGGTAGAGTTTCAATTAGGCTTGAACTGTCAATTGGCCCAAACCGAAGTGAACATGTATGCAAAACTTAGCTTTGATAGCTAAATCCTCCATCCATCTCACTTGCCCACCTCTTAGCTTGGATCCACACATTCAACCCATCTTCTCCATATATATAGATCTGGCCCTACATTCCGAACGTCTCCCATTTGGTTCATTAACCCTACTTCTGTATGTGGACATGAACAAACATCAATTCCTTTTTTGAGCCCCCAAACCTTATCAAACAACTTCAAAATCTAGCAACCTAAAGTACTCGATATCCAATCCAAATTCACATGCATTTTCACTTGCTACAAAAGAAGTTAATTGGTGGATTATAAAATGAGTTGTAAAATTTATATCGATCGTTATTTTAAAATTTAACTATTTAAAGATTTAATAAAATTTATGATGTATAATAATACAAATACCTTATAAATAAATTTGTTTTAGCAGATTCTTAATTATTTTATCGCCTAGGATTTTTAAAAATATACCAATTTACTAGCGCAATTAAAATAAAGTCCATAAATCTATTAAAAATAATGATAAATACCAAATGCAAATCGGCAGAGTACTATTGGGTGCTTTGTTGTTGTTGTTGTTTCCGTACCGCACGCACCGGCCTTCGAATTGTTTCAAATCAAAGGACGAAAATAAAAAAGAAAAAAGAACTCGCTTGAGTTCTCCGTTGTATGTGCTTGATCGCCGTTAATTAGCAGTGGTACGTAGGACTGAGCTCTGACTCCGACAGGGTCAGAGTAGTCGTTTCCGACCTTCAACTTCGACTCCAAAGGGAGTCAGAGTTCAACTACGATCGGAGCTCGGAGCCCAACTTTGAGCAGTGCACAGGATTCGATCACCAATTTGAAACAAAGGAAAAATCTTTACTTCCAGATTCAAAAACCAAACAAAAACATGTAAAAAAAATAAAATCTTAGGCAGAAATAGAAAATGTATCACATGTTATAAAAGGAAAAAAGAAAAAGAAAATGTATGGATTAAAGGAGAGAGAGAGAGAGAGAGAGAGAGAGAGAGAGAGAGAGAGAGGGGGAGAGAGGATCGAAATGCTAGAAAAAATAAAACCTTGCAAGGCTTGGCCTTGGACTCGAAGTGGTGCTCCTTGTCGGACTGTAACACACAGCAGCATCAATTTGAAGAAGAAGTGAAGAACATTGAAGAAGAAGAAGCGAAGAACGGAGTCCAGAGGAAGCAGTGAGAAAGTGTTCTTGTGGGGTCTGGGGAAATTGGGGTTGAGTGAAAAAGTTTGGCCCTTGGGTTGGGATCTGGTACGATGTCGTTTAATTAAAAGGCCTAAAAAAAAAAAAAAATTGTTCTCGTTGGGTGGGGATAGGGCTGTAACATGGTCGGTGCGGACTGGAGAACCGATCAGACCGGACCGAAAATTTCACATGGCCGGTTTTTGGTCTAAGAATTAAGAGTATTTCAGTCTTCGGTCCTATCCTGGGGTGGGCATTTCTCGAACCGGACCGATCGAATCCAAACATTAATATTTTTATTTTTATAAATATATTATTTTATATAATAATTGTATAATAAATTATGTAATTTTTATCTAACCTATCCTCATTTACAATATAAAATTTTAAATATGTAATTACAAATTAATATTATACAATCATAAATTATAATACATTCATATTCTCTAAGTTAGTAACAAAGTAACAATTAACAATGTAACATCAATATAATTATATAATTATAAATTGATAACTAAACTAAATCACTATAACTATAGTCTATAATTATAAAGAAATCACTATAAGTCTATAAGACTATAACTATATATAGTATTAAATTATTAATATCACTATGACTAATGACTAATGACTATAAGTTTATAACTAATACTAATATATAACTATACTAATAGTATAATATTAATACTATTATATAGTCTACTATATTATATAGCAATACTAAATCACTATAAGTTTGTAACTAATACTATTTACTAATATATAACTATACTAATAGTATAATATTAATACTATTATATAGTCTAATATATTATATAGTGTGGGGGGAGAAAAACACCATGAATAAGGACCCGGCAGGTAAGGCCCAAAGCCAAACCGATTATTGGAATGGGCCTAAGCCCAGATACAGTTATCAGTACCTATGGAGGCCCAAAGCCCTGACTAATCCATTCCTAGAGCAGTATCGACAACAAGTCTAAGAAGTGTGTGACAAGACATGTTAATCCTGCGGTGATGGGAGATTAAGCCACTTAAGTACGGTTAAGCCAAAATGACCGCTGCATTTAATGTTTGCTCGGCGGAAAGAATGCTGCATTAAATACAACCCAAATGGAGGGTGGCTAACATTTAAAGCAATCCAGGACAAACAACCAATCACCTCTCAGGCACGTGATTCCGAATGACTCGCGGGGGCTACAAGTACGATCTGGCCCGGTAGAACGTGTCAGATTAATCGGCTCGGTATCAGGAATATTTGAGAAGCCTGATCTCCTACGAATGTGGAGCACCATAATACGAAGGACCTAGCCGACCCCTATAAATAAAGTAGTCGACATCAAGAAACAGGTAATCTGATTTATCGTATTGCAATCTTCTTCACCTTCTTACACTCAAATCATTAACTTTAGCATCGAAGGATCAACCCTTCTAGTGCTTCTCCTTTCATGTTTCAGGTAATGTAGATGGTCAGCCCGAATGCAGACTGAAGGATGTTGCCCAAGTATGCAAAACACGACATCAACAGTGGCGCCGTCTGTGGGATGTCTGTCGTTCCATAACTAGCGTGTCCTTTGAATGCCAGCGACAACTCGTTCTCAGCGTTCGCATTTTGAAGCACTACAACTTGAAATCATGGAAGCTAGACTCAATGAACAAACTGAAGTAATACAAAAACTTATGGCGGACATAGAAGCTCTACGACGAGAAAATGCTGCTTTACAAAGAGATAAAGAAGAAGATGAGGCAGCACAATAGAGCCATCATTCCGAAGCCCACCCGTCTCCTGACACAACCTGGGCCAGTGAAGAACGGCGTAGGGTCAATATGAAAATCCAGATAAAAGTCGCCAAGCAAATGGGACAACCCTCAACGGTCGATCAACTCCTTACTAACGCTGAGTTACCATACAGTGCTACAATAATGGAAGTACCCATACCACCAAGATTCAAAATTTCTCAAATTGAAGCGTATGATGGGTCGAAGGACCCACTGGAACACCTGGAAACTTTCAAAGCCCACATGACTCTCCACGGTTTCCCGAGTGAAGTGGCCTGTAGAGCTTTTCCCCTCACTCTGAGAGGGGCAGCGAGAGCATGGTTTGGCTCTTTACGGCCGGGAACTGTGGGCAGCTTCAACAACCTGGCACAACTTTTCCTAAGCCAGTTTATGGCTAGCCGAACAAGACGAAGACCGGCGGCATATCTTTTGACCGTCAAACAAAGGGATGGCAAGAGCTTTAAATCATATCTCTCCCGTTTCAACAAAGAACGCATGATGACGGACGACCAAGATGAGAAAATCACCCTAGTGCTAGGGGGAATATGGCCTCGAAACCCCTTCATGACAGAAATAGCTTGGATAACCCCGACAACCCTAAGAGAGTTTATGGACCGCGCCGACGGTTACATAAACGGGGAAGACACTCTCCAAGCACTAATAGCACCAAGAAAGGATGATCTGGAAAGAGCAGATAGGAGAATGGAAGATCGACAAAATATCCCGAGCCAGGGAAATCACAAAAGAAGGCTCTATGAGACGAGGAGGAAGGGGGAGCAGGTTCGACAAGTGAAATCAAGATCCAACGTACACACCAACCTAACAGTTGAGGGAGAAGAAAACTCGGAAGAGGAGCATCTACGGAAGGTATATCGTCCCAAATACTGTGCTTTTCACAGAAGCCGGGGACATGACACGCAGGATTGCACCTCAAGGAGAGAATTTCTGAAAAACCCGAAATTGTCGAAAAATCAAGAAGAACAGTATGGTGACCACCGGAAGAACATCCATTCGTATCAACAAGGAAGCCGAGATCGACACCATGTCCCAGGAGGTCAACGCATGCTGCGTAGAAGCCGTAGCCCGAATTACAGAAGTCGAAACCTCGCTAGAAGGAATGGGGGAAGCTCTGACCGGGGAAGAATCACCGATCGGGACCGAAGGAGTTCATATCCTAGGAGCTCGCATGAAGAAGAGCCCCCGATAGGTGAGATAAGAACCATATCGGGAGGCTATGCCGGAGGAACTACTTCTTTGGCAAGAAGGGCCTATGCAAGAAGAGCCAGATATTGCGAAGTGTTCTCAACATACAAACCATCACGACATGATACGTAGCCGAAGGAAGAATACCGAATGACATTCAACGAGCAAGATGGGGAAGGAGTGTTGAGACCACATGACGACGCGTTAGTAATAACGGCCCAAATTGCAAACTACCGGACCAGAAGGGTCCTCATCGACAATGGCAGTTCCGCCGATGTCCTCTTTTGGGAAGCATTCTCTAAAATGGGAATCGTACCCGAGCGGTTACGACCGACTCCCACCCCTCTCAGGGGCTTCACCGGTGACACAATCCAACCAATTGGAGCGATAAGCCTATCCATACTGGTAGGAACAGCTCCCAAGATATCATCCCTCATGGTGGACTTCTTAATAGTAAAGGCCCCCACCTCGTATAACGCTATCCTCAGGCGTCCATCCTTGAACCAGATGAAAGCTACAACTTCTACTTATCATTTGAAAATCAAATTTTCCACTCCTTTCGGAATACGAGAGATACGAGGCGAACAGCAGACAGCAAGAGAATGCTATGTTCGGGAAATGAAGACTAAGGCAACTCCGGTACAAACCGTTGACCAAGAAGAGGGTGAAATAGACTCACCACTACCACCAAAGCTAACGAAGTTGGATAAAGAAGTAAGGGACGGAGAAACCTTGAGGCAGGCGAAGCCCAACGAACCAATAATCCTGATATCAGTAGATCCTAAAGAGCCACAAAAGACCGCGTGCATAGGATCCAAAATGACCAGCGAACTGGGTGAAACTATGAAAAAGTTACTAATCGAGCATCGAGATGTGTTCGCTTGGAGCCATGAAGAAATGCCCAGCATTAATAGAAAGGTGATAGAGCACCGCCTCAGTGTAAATCCAGAGGCAAGAAGGGTGAAACAAAAGGGTCGAAACTTCAGTGCAGAAAAGTATACTGCAATTGGTGAGGAGGTAGAGCGGCTATTAACGACAGGGTTCATTCGGGAAGTTCATTATCCCGAATGGCTCTCCAATGTAGTATTAATCAAGAAGGCGAACGGGAAGTGGAGAATGTGTGTAGACTTCACAGATTTGAATAAAGCGTGCCCCAAGGATAGTTTTCCCCTCCCAATGATAGATTTGATAGTAGATTCAATAGTTGGGCATACCTTACTCAGCTTTATGGATGCATACTCTGGGTACAACCAAATCAGAATGAGTCTCGATTACGAAGAGAAAACGGCCTTCATCACGGATCGAGGACTCTACTGCTACAAAGCAATGCCGTTCGGCCTAAAAAATGCAGGTGCAACATATCAGCAGCTCGTCAATCGAATGTTCAAAAATCAAATCGGGAGGAACATGGAGGTATACGTAGATGACCTCCTAGTCAAGAGCAAGGAATCAGAACAACATTTCGACGATCTCCACGAAGCATTCACAGTCTTAAGAAAATATAACATGAAGTTCAACCCTGAGAAATTCTTGAGGTTCATGGTTTCGGAGCGAGGAATCGAAGCTAATCCCGAGAAAGTCAAGGCCATAATAGAAATGCAACCATCTCGCACAATCAACGAAGTTCAGAAACTCGTAGGAAAGATAGCCGCCCTGAGCCGCTTCATAGCAAAATCAACCGACCGAAGTCACCCCTTTTTCAAAGTCTTACGAAAGGCACAAGAGTGGAATGAAGAATGTAGGAAAGCCTTTGGCGAACTAAAAGAATACCTTTCCCATCCACCATTACTCAGCCAGACTACGCCGGGGGAAGATTTAACCGTTTACCTAGCCGTGTCCCAGCATGCGGTATCTACCGCTCTGACTCGCGAAGAGAATGAAGTCCAACGTCCCGTTTATTACATAAGTAGAGCCTTTCGAGGGGCGGAAGCCAGGTATCCACGAATCGAAATGCTGGCGTTTGCCTTAGTAATCACTGCTAGGCGCTTAAGGCCTTATTTTCAAGCTCATCCCGTGAAAGTACGGACAGATGTTCCCCTGAGAAAGGTGTTACAGAAACCTGATGTATCCGGCCGGATGACTAAATGGGCTATTGAGTTAAGCGAATTCAAGATTGAGTATCTCCCGCATACTGCGATCAAGGGACAGATATTGGCGGACTTCGTGGTTGAATTTTCAAACTTCCCGAAAGAAATAGTTACCCTACCTCCGGGCAGGCCTTGGCAGGTTTATGTTGATGGTTGCTCCTGCCGAACTGGAGGAGGAGCCGGAATACATATTGTAACAGAGTCCGGAGAATAGCTCGACTATGCAGTCAAGCTGGGATTCAAAGTTACCAACAATGAAGCTGAATATGAGGCGCTTTTGTCAAGATTAACGATCGCTAGATCGTTGGGTGTAACAAAGGTGGAAGTAAAATCGGATTCTCAGATAGTGGTGGGCCAAGTGAACGGGCAGTACCTTACAAAAGGAGAAACTTTAAAGAGATATCTTCAAAGGGTAGGGAAGAACGGGATCTTTTCCAATTCTTTTCCATTCACCAAATTCCACGAGGAGAAAACTGGGAAGCAGACCGGTTAGCCAAAGCTGCTTCAGGACAAGGGGAAGTTCCGCTTCCCGATTACGTGGTAATTCGGACGGTTGATATGGCCGCAGCAGGAATCTGATTATCTACAATAGAAGTTATTCAACCTCTAGAATGGGCGACAGATATCCTAAAATTCCTCCAAGAAGGAGTCCTTCCAGAAGACCAAGAGAAGGCCAGAAGAGTAAGAAATCGAGCGGCTCGGTTTACCTTGTAGAAGGAATCCTATACAAAAGAGGGTACGCTGAGCCTCTGTTACAATGTGTTTCTTCCGAGCAAGCCCAAGAGATCTTAGCCAAAGTACACGAGGGTATTTGTGGGAATCACTCTGGCGAAAGAACATTAGCAACACGGGTGGCCCGGGCGGGGTATTACTGGCCAAATTCTCACAAAGATGAGGATGAATACGCCAAAAAGTGTCTAAAGTGTCAGCAAAACGCCCCAATCCCACGATGTCCCCCAGAGAAACTAACCTCAGTTACTTCCCCATGGCCCTTCACCTAGTGGGGACTAGATCTCGTTGGTCCATTGCCCACAGGCAAGGGAGGAGTAAAGTTTGTGGTGGTCGCAGTTGATTATTTTACAAAATGGGCGGAAGCGGAAGCATTGGCCACAATCACAACTTGGGCAATTACCAATTTCTTGTGAAAATCCATAATTTGCTGTTTCGGGATTCCCGAAAGCTTCGTGACGAACAATGGAAAGCAGTTCGACTGCTCACGTTATCTGGATTGGTGTGCAGAACTTAAGATCAAAACAAAGTACTTATCTCCTGGGCACCCACAAGCCAACGGACAGGTAGAAGCCACCAACAAGACAATACTTAACATTCTAAAGAAAAGGCTGGGAAATCAAAAGGGGGAGTGGGCTGAAGAACTTCCCAATACACTGTGGGCATATCGTACATCAGTAAGAACCCCAACCGAAGAAACTCCATTCTCCCTTGTTTATGGGACGGAAGCCATGATTCCGGCTGAAGTAGCAGTACCAACATACCGTGTACAACATTTTTACTCAAACAGCAATGATGAAAGGCTAAAGGAGAATTTAGATTTCTTGGAAGGAAGGAGATCGGAAGCAGTAATCCGGATCGTGGCAAACAAGCGAAGGGTCGAGCGGTACTTCAACAAACGGGTCCAGGCTTGCAACTTCAAAATAGGGGATATGGTTCTAAAACAAACTGGAGTCACCACACAGAGCGAAGGAAAGCTAGGTCCTAAATGGGAAGGACCCTATATCGTGGCATCAACCGGAAGGCCTGGTTCCTATAGGTTAAAAGATCATGAGGGACTAGAATTACCCCACCCATGGAACGCCGAGCGGTTAAAAAAGTACTTTGTGTAAAAAGGAAGTAGATCAGAACTCAGCAGTTTGTAAAAATTACTACTTGAAATGAGAATTATGAAAAACTAACTTCCAAATGTTGCTTTCATATGTATTATCAAACAGGTCGAAAAGAACATGTGCAAACTATAGAGACAAACAATCAAGAACCGCCCGACCCCCAAACACATCTGGCAAAACCGAACGCGTTGGCCCCTGCCAGCCCACAAAGTCATAAGCACGGGTACTTAGCCATCGCTCGACCTGCTGGCTATTCTCAATGCACGTCTCCAGTAGTCCTGGGACCTCGCCGAGTGGGTCGCCGTGCTCCCACGGGACTCCACCGAGCGTGTCACCAAGTGATCTACTGGGACTCTGCCGAGCTTCGGGCTATGGTGTAGAACCAAACGCGTTGGCCCCTGCCAGCCCACGAAGTCATAAGCACGGGTACCGAGCTGTCGCTCGGCCAGCTGGCTATTCTCAAAGCACGTCTCCAGTAGTCCTGGGACCTCGTTGAGCGGGTCGCCGTGCTCCCACGGGACTCTACCGAGCATGTCACCAAGTGATCTACTGGGATTCTGCCGAGCTTCGTGCTATGGTACCGAACCGAACGCGTTGGCCCCTGCTAGCCCACGAAGTCATAAGCACTGGTACCGAGCCGTCGCTCAGCCCGCTGGCTATTTTCAACGCATGTCTCCAGTAATCCAGGGTCCTCGCTGAGCGGGTCACCGTGCTCCCACGAGACTCCACCGAGCATGTCACCAAGTGATTTACTGGGACTCTGCCGAGCTTCGTGCTATGGTGCAGAATACAAAGAGTTGCACTAGCTCATCCGGATGCAAATATAAAGACAACTATTGAAAGAAAAATAGATAAGCTGAACTGTTTGTTATTATGTAAACAAAGGGTTACAGGATGAAATTTACATCTTGGAAGCAGCAAAACGTCAGGGAAAAAGCCTACAAATAAAGGACTAAGTTATGCTCAACTACAAAACAAGGCAAGATCCTGGCTGAAGTGGAGTGTGGGAAATCTAGGATCTGTCCGAAGCAGAATTGCCTGAACATACCAAGCCTCCACCCGGAAAGTCCCTTTTCCCTCCCAACGGAGCACGGGAGGATTAGGAAAACCAACGTCCAATGGAATCCCAATCAACGTCTAAGTGCTGATTGAGGTTCAAAATCAACAGAGGAAGACGCAGGGGGAGGAGCTAATTCCAGGGAGTTGATCTCCACTATGGACCAGCTTACGACCCAAAGCCACCCCGGGTCCCTCTGTTGCGCCATCCTCTTATCTTCACCAAAGACCAGAACTCGGAGGCAAAGAGTTCTGGTCCCTCTGCTTCGGAGGTTAACTCCCGTAAGCAAAAAGGCAAGGCCAAGTGAGGCGAGATAAGCAAAAAGGCAAGGGCAAGCCGAAGAATAATACATTTTTCCATTCTCCCAAAATCGAGAATCCATCTAAAGTCAGAACCGAAGAAGAAGTATCACATCCGAGATTATCAGAAGATGGAGGGGTGAAGGAAACATGACTCCTCAAGCCCACATTTATAATAGGAGAAACTTCCGAAGGTCACGACCTCCTAGGTCATCCTGACCGAACACGTCGTTCCCAGACTCCCCCTAACCGACCACGTATTCTTAGTATGGCTGAACGAGTAAGCGCACAACGAATGGAAAGATGAAATGTGACTAAGGCAGCCTTAAAACAGACCGACAGTTTATCTACATAGTACAACTATATGAAGACTGGTCAACCCTGAGAAACCGTACAGTCTACCATACTTCGAATTCTAATCAACAAAATCTCAAAGTACAGCGAATGCAATCATCAAGGTATTCAAACTTGATCTTCGTTCATTACACACCCAGAACAATAATGATGGTAGAATAAAAATATACAATATCTATGTTAAGTTACAATTATGGAGCCTTCTTATGGGAGGAGAGAGGCAGATTGTCGACACTCCAACTGAGCATCTCCTCATAGGTCGGCCTGCCCGGCTTGAGGGTTATGAGATCTAGAGACCGGAGATCTAGCCCGAGAGATTCGAGTATTAACTCCTTGAGACGCTCGAGCCCTTCTTTGTACCCAAACATCCAAGACTGATCGCGCAAGGTAGAGGCTCTCTCGAGTTGGGAAGAAGCAAGGTTTTCTTTTTCTCGAGCTTCGGCTAAAGAACGTTGCAGTCGAAGAATGTTGTTTCTAGTGAAAATCCTCATCTTTTCAACGTCCCTGTTCTGAGCCACGAAGTGTCTATATAGGGCCTGTCGAACGTTGATGGCCTTTTTCTTTTCTTGAGACACTTTTTCAAAAGACTCATTGTTCTGCCGTAGCTGTTCTTAGAGTGATTCCACCTCGCACTCTAACCTCTCAGTTTCGGCCCGGGCTCTTATTCCATCGGAGAAAAGAAGATTGGCGTCTGCCCGACGACCCTCGAGCTCTTTCTGAACGGATTCTAGTTCCTCGGTCAGGGAAGATACTTGCCCCTTAATCCGTTCTCCTTCCAAACTCTTTAGTTTGAACTCCTTATCTTTAAGCTCGAGGTTGAGAGCCATGACCGCAACTCTGCAAGCCAGATTTTCGGTCTCTCTCTGCTCAACACGGAGCCACTCGATGAGGTAGGTGTTCATATTTGACAAGGTTGTATTCCTCGCCTCGGTCGCCCGGTGTCTATCATGAATGATTCCCGGGCTAGGCAAATCATTTACATGACCACTGACCCACTGCCGCCCAGTGGGGAAGAAGATTCCTCCAATAGGATCGGGGTCACCTGAAACAGACCGTTAACAGTAAAAATAAATAAATAAAAAAAGAAAAAGAAAAAGGAAGGCAAGAAAGAAGAAAGAAAAGAAAATTACCCCCGAAGGATGAGAGTCCGGAGCGAGCTCCACGGACGAAAAAGGAAACAAGCCCGAGGTCGAGCTAGGTCCTGAAGTCCCCTCGAGGCAAAGACTCTTAGGAACGAGTTGTTCTAAGATCCCAGAAATAGAAGGGACCTCAGCAGCAACAGGAGGGGAGACCGGTCCTGGAATCTGTCCTACTAGAGGAACTTTAACTCCAGCTGACTCTTCCGCGGATGAGATCGGAGCCGGGCCAGGTCTTGCCTCTTCTTGAAGGAAAACTTTTTCAAAAGAAGGGAAGCCCAGTGGGGCCGAATCAGAACCCTGAGGTATCGAGTGGTCAAAAACTAAGGAGAAAAGGAAGTCGACGTCTATGTCTACTTCCTCTTCCACAGAGAAACCTGAAAAGAAGCAAAACAAACTTTGTCATTTACTACTCCAACTAGAGAAAGAGAAGAAAAAAGGGAAAAACTTTTGGAACAACTGAACAAACCTCTTGAAAGGGCGGACAAAGAAGGGCCAGAAGTAGCATGTGCCACATTGACCTCCTCGGCACTTTGCGAAGAGCCCCTGACCTGGGTTACCCTGGTTGGGCGAGCCCCCGAACTAGACCGTTCAGCCTTACTTTTCTTGATGGGAGGACGGGGAGTGCCCTCCAAGTTTACCGGCCTGGGACCCCTTTTTCGCCCGGGAAAAGCACGCAGCGCAATGGGTTGAAGGGGATTCTCGAAACGCTTTCTGTAGGAATGACTCGGGAGGAGGACGAAGCCTTCTCCTCATTACTGGGTCGCTCGGCCCGACCAATCTTAGTAGGGGAAGGGTGGTCAGCTAAGAAATCTCGACCCAGTACATGATTGCGAGGAGGGACGACCAGATATCATTGAATATAGTCGTCGTTCAGCAGGGAATCAGTTTTGGCCAGAGAGGGATGAGCCACCACCCAGGATATGACTGCTGAAACCCTAGATCTCTCCCTCTTTGATAAATCAATAGAGAAAGATCTAGAGTTAGGAACCTTCCCCCAGACTGACCGAATGGGAAACTCTTTGTATTCTTCTTCTTCTTTTGGGCATTCCCACCCGGATCCAAATAAGCGAAACATCTCTCCGAGGAAGGAGATTGAAAGCTACAGAGGTTACCATTGAGACGGTTGATCCGGTAAACAGAAAAGAACTCCCGAGCCGTAAGGTCAGGGTAATCGTCTCGACCAGTCAGGGCGATACGAATGCCACGCAACTGGCCAGAACCAAACGCCAAGCATTTGGGTGAAGTTGGGTCGGTGCTAGTTGCAGAAAATCCAAAACGTCGCGAACAGGGCGACAAATGGGTAAACGTAACCCAATGTCGAACATTTGTGGAAAGAGAGCCACCAGTGGAGCCAAACCATCTTCATCCACCAGAGTAGCACGGGGAGAAGGAACTTTGATGAAAGTCTTGTCGGGAAGAGGATAAGACCTACAGAAACTTCGTAGGTCTGTTTTTGACATGCTCGACTTCCAATCCTTCCCGACGAAGTAGTTGTATCGAGAATCAGTTTCGCCAGCCAAAGCCATTAGAATGTTGAAAGGGATTAGAAAACGGTAAGTGTTTTAGCTTGAAGACGGAAAGGAAGACGAAGACAGAGAGGAAGACGAAGACAAAAGAGAAGGCGGAAAGGAAGAAGTGGAAGAGAAAGCGAGACTAAATACCGAATGACAGGAGCACGAAACACGAAGCGACATCTGAAACCCGAAAAGGCGCAGCAACGTTTGATCTGCCCTCTTCCCACGTGCACGAAATAAAATCAAATCCTCATTGATAAAAGCAGCTCTAATCATTAACTGGATAAAATAAAATTTCTAGTCCATACATGTGCTAAAAATTAGCGGGGTACTGTGGGGGGAGAAAAACACCATGAATAAGGACCCGGCAGGTATGGCCCAAAGCCAAACAGATTGTTGAAATGGGCCTAAGCCCAGGTACAGTTATCAGTACCTATGGAGGCCCAAAGCCCTGACTAATCCATTCCTAGAGCAGTATCGACAGCAAGTCTAAGAAGTGTGTGACAAGACATGCTAACCCTGCAATGATGGGAGATTAAGCCACTTAAGTACGGTTAAGCCAAAATGACCGCTGCATTTAATGTTTACTAGACGGAAAGAACGCCACATTAAATACAACCCAAAGGGAGGGCGGCTAACATTTAAAGCAATCCAGGACAAACAACCAAGTACCTCTCAGGCACGTGATTCCGAATGACTTGCGGGGGCTAAAAGTACGATCTGGCCCGGTAGAACGTGTCAGATTAATCGGCTCGGTATCAGGAATATTTGAGAAGCCTGATCTCCTACGAATGTGGAGTACCATAATACGAAGGACCCGGCCGGCCCCTATAAATAAAGTAGTCGACATCAAGAAACAGGTAATCTGATTTATCGTATTGCAATCTTCTTCACCTTCTTACACTCAAATCATTAACTTTAGCATCGGAGGATCAACGGATCTTGTGGTCCCCCCTTCTAGTGCTTCTCCTTTCATGTTTCAGGGAATGTAGATGGTCAGCCGGAATGCAGATTGAAGGATGTTGCCCAAGTATACAAAACACGACATCAACATATAGCTTTACTAAATCACTATATACTATATTACTAATAGTCTAATACTTTACACTAATACTATTATATAGTTATACTAATCATGATTTATAATAACTAATTACTATAAGTCTATAACTATATGTATTTAGTATCAATGTATTAATATATAAATCATAATATATAGTATTACTATCACTATATCATTATAATATATAGTATTAGTATATATTAATATATTATAAGAGTTATAGGATTATAGCATAATATATGTATAATAGTATAGTATTAATATCACTATAAGTTATAACTATATATACCTAATAGGCTTATAGGCTAATATAATGATTTATTAATCATATTACAAATTTACATATACAAAATGTAAAACCTTAAAAGTTTAATATTTGAAAAATTGGATTATTACAATTAACAATATAAAATTTTAAATATGTTATTAATACTTTTTAATATTCTATAAATTAACAATATTTTATATATATATCTTCATCTAACCTATCACTATTAACAATATAAAATTGTAAATATGTTATTAACACTTGTTAATTTTCTATCAATTAACTAATATATAATATCAATTAGTTAATTATATAGTAATTACATAAATTAATAATATAATTTTCATCTAATTTATTATCATTGACCATATAAAATATTTTTTTATTGACTTTGTTACATAATCCACATTAATAAGTCACTTAGTTTAATATAGTATTTTAAATAAATTTTTTTATTAATTGATTTTAAAAAAATAAAATAAAAAATAGGCCGGACTGAACAGGACTGAACCGATAACTATCGGTCCGGTTCGGTCCCTATGGGTGTTCGATCCGGTCCGGTTTGGAAAAAATGGTAGAACCAAAAGTTCGGTCCATGGCCGTACCAGACCGGACCGACCGATTTACACCCTAAGGTTTTGGGGAGGCGCTCAAACTCTAGCAATGGAGTTTAATAAAATGGTCAACAACCATTAGGCCAATGGAGCAACTTTCATTTATTTTGTAATATTAAATATATCTATCGGAGTTAGAGTCTTGTTCAACTCTGAACTTCGACTCCGACTATTTTTACCCTCTAACTCCGACTCCGAACTCCAACTTTTTCCACTCCGATAGAGTCAGAATCGGAGTGGATGTCGGTTGGAGTCGGAGTTGCCAGAGTTTTTGCCCACCCCTAATGGTACATTCAGTAAATATATGTATCTGTACGGCAGGTTTCACGCTTCTTGTGCTTGAACTCATTTTATCATCCACCAATAATTAGTTTCTTTTCAACGATGTGAAAACGTGAGTTTGGATTGGTTATCAAGTTTAGCTAGCCAGATTTTGAAGATGTTTGGTAAGGTTTGGGGGCTCAAAAAAGAAATCGAGGTTTGTTCATGTCCACATGGGAGACTATTGTTGTGAAAAACGCACACCAACAAAGGCAAACAAATAAAGAGTAATGATGAAGAAACAATCACACATAGGCTTGTAACTCAACCAGCTCGTGTTGGTTTTTAGCCCAATCTGACCCAGCCACGTGGCTGCACCAACCTGACCCGACAACTACGGGTCAAGTTTGGCCCTTTTTCTTTTTTCTTTCTTTTTTTTTTTTTTTTTTCAAAATAAGCTCAACGTACAAAACTTTATTGTATGAACCATCTTGTTTTAACATAGTAGGCTTTTCAACCATTTTTATTTGGGCATTACTCCCAAAAATTCGTGGATTTCTTGCAATATAAGATTGAATGCCATAACTCTTATTTGTATTTTTTTTTTTCTAATCTTCTTATTTGTATTATACTTCTATTGGTGCTGTTGGAAAATCTGCAGTTTATGCAAGCTCTTTGATAAGTGATCCACTACTATGTTTGCATGCTTGGAAAATCTGCAGTTTTGCTAGAGGCTCCCATAATAAGCACCTGCAGACAATAATCAAAAGATCAAAAAACATATCAAGCATATATATGTGTGTGTGGAGTAGTCTATTTTCTCAATCTTAATAGTGGGTATTTCGAAACCCAATACATCAAAGACCCAAGAAGAAGGATCTGCAAGGTAGATCTACAAGGTGGAAATGGAATCAAAATCAGCATGCCAGTGAGGAAGTGTCCAGGAAGTCCTCAAAACAATGATTAGAATCAAGGCAATGATAATATCTAAAACAATCAATTTTATCTTCATATTTTGGAGCCACATCTTCATTGTCACTGAGTTCCCTGTTGCCTAAAATCTTGGACCTGGAATGCAGAATCCATATCAATTCATCAAATTATATACTTAATTATATTAATCTTAACAGCTTATGAAGAAACAAATAATAATCCCAATTGTTAGGATCATAACATGCAACATAGAGAAGAAAATATGCAACACTAGAAATAAACAAAGAACAAAAAGGGAAATACCAGTTCTATTAAAAGCTTTTTATTCTTTTTACATAAAGAAATTGGTTTTGTTAAATATGGTTTTAAGTTCTAGCATTGTAACTAACAAACAAGCAACAGTACAAAAGTTATTAAGATTCATGTTTCATGAACAAAACAATATCCCCAATTCTTTTGAATTATATGAAACTACTCATATTTTCTTATGATTCTTAACAAATGGGTATAGACAAAGCAAATCAGAAACTGACAATCAAACTTTCCAATACTCAAGTTAAGATTAAATTTTTAAACAAAAGATATCTAAAAATAACACCATATTTACATTTCAACCAAGCCATTATATAAGTAGCAAAAATATGCCCAATGGTCTTATATATGATAAATATATACATCTTCTTAGTACTAAAGCTAGGAAAACTACCTTGCTTGTTCATCACTACAAACTGGTTCATAGGAAACACAGGTCTTATCCTGTGCAAAACAAAATATATTATAAGCAAATGTTTGATATGATACATGTAGACTTCATAAGAGAACATCTTCTGTCCAAAACAACAAACTTTTTAAGCAATGAGTTTTTCTTTAGCGTGACAACCCAACCCCATTACAATAAAGATGGATTTCAAACCTAGGGTTATGGTCTACTATATATCAATGAGAATCTAATTTCTGGATTTTCTCTGGAAAGAAGTATATATATATATATATATAAAGAGATTTTCTTGGAAATTTTTGGTAGATTAACCTGCCGACCAAAAAGCCCACTTGATAGCTTTGGTATCTCATGAAGATATTTGTGTCCAGGGAGGCTTACCAAAATTCCAATTGTTTCCACCATTTTGGCCACAACTCCTCCTCTAGTTAAGTCTTTATCTTCCTTCTATAGCACACATAGTGAGGTAGCTAAGAGGATACTTCAAATCTATATAACAAAGGGGAACAGAGACAACAAAAAACAGAGGCAACGACAAACGGATTTGATTTCTGGATTTTCCTTGGAAAGAAAGAAATGTTGTTTTTTTTTTTTTTTTTTTTTTTTTTTTTAAAAAAAAATTTTTTTTTAAAAAGAAACTTTTTTGAAAGATTCTGGCAAATCAACCGATCGACCAAAAGAGCCCACTTGATAGCTTTGGTATCTCATGAAGATATTTGTGTCCATGGGGACTTACAAAAAGTCCAATTATTTCCATCATTTTGGCCACAACTCCTCCTCCTCCAGTCAAGTCGCTCTTTTCCTTCTACAACACACAGTGTGGTAGCTAACAGGATACTTCAAATCCGTAATAGAGGGGAACAAAGGTGATAGCGAACAGAGGCGATGGTGATGGGAGGCGATGCTAATGACAAAGAGAATGGGGGCTAGGGAGGGCTAGACGACTAGGGTTTGGTCTACAAAGCAGCAAACTTAAGGTACTTTAAAACAGGTTGTTGTGTGGGTTGAAACCTATGTTTAACGTGTTCGATCCAAAAGCTAACTTAAACTGCTTTTCGGTGTGATCCAATCGGGTCGGGTTGTTCGGACGGACCGGGTTTCATTTTTTCTACACAAGCCTAACCACACACACAATTTATGTGGATTAGCAATGTGCCTACGTTCACAGAGCTGTATAAATTTTATTAATTCAGAGAAGATTAAAACCACACAATCTCAACTCACTCTCTCTAGGACTTTTTCTTTCTCACAAAATATACTCACATTTTGACTATCTTTGTTCTTACTGAAAACTGCTGAAAAGCATGTAAAAGAAGTTAAAACATAGCATATATATGGAAAACGACGCTAGAAACCCTAATTGGCAAACAATACGTTCTTCGCTCGAGCGGCTTATCGAGTATGATATGAGCGAACAACCAATGAACATTGGCTCGAGCGGTGTGTCGAGCGCAATTCAAGTGAACACTAGGATTTGTGTTCTGCTCGAGCCTACTGTTGCGTGAGACTCGTTCAAACTCATGGGTTGAGCTTTCCTCGAGCACCAGGTTGAGTGACAACCGAGCGAACTCACGAGTTGTGCCTTTTCTGCTCACGAACCAAGCTCAGCCAAGCCTTGTCACCTCTGCAGCTCACATCTCCCATCTTTAGACCATAAATTGCTACTGAATAACTGCTATCATAAAGCTGTCCTACAGAGATTAGGTTTTTCTTCAGATTTGGAACGTGTCTGACTTGCTGTAAAGCCCACACGCCCTTGTACGGGAGTGTGATGCACACACCACCCACTCCAACTACATCCAATGCCTCTCCATCACTGTACATCTTTCTAAAATCACCAACAACATAGTTATACATGATCTCTCGATGTGAGGTGATATGGAACAAAGCCCATGAATCCAACACCCAATTATCAAACGGATTGTGCACTGTAAGGATTAGCGCATCCTGTATTTCTTCAACCACTGCATTTATAGCGTCATTCTCAGCACTTTCCTGATTCCGACAGTCTCTCTTGATGTGGCTCAGCTTGCCACAAGTCATAAGTGATTTGCTGCCCAGATCACTTCATGCTCTTGCCCCTGCTCTTGGAGCTTGACCTGTCATGTCTTCTGCCCCGATTTTCAACATTCAGGGCTAATCCCGAACTCTAGAACTCACCAAAGTCTCTTCTATGTATCTCTTCAGCAAGGATCATGTCACGTACGTCATCATAGTTCAGTTTCATTTTGCCGGCTAAACTATTCACTGTCATCCTCATGGCCTCTAACTATTTAGCAGCGATGCCAACATAATCAGTACTCAGATCTCATCATCAAACTTAATCTCTACAGAAGACAATTGATTTGTGAAGTATTAAAGTCATTCATGTGTTGGGCCATAGATATAGCTTTTGACATCTTCAATTTGAACAACTTCTTTATCAGGTGCACATTGTTATTTGTCGATGACTTTTCATAGATATCTGACAAAGCCACTATGAGATCCGTTATGGTTCTGTCCTTAATAACGTTGTGTGCCATTATTCTGGACAGGGTCAGCCGAACAATCCCCAGAACTTGCCAATCTAACAAATTCCACTTAGCATCGTCCACGCTCTCCGGCTTCTTTTCCAACAGTGGAAGATGTAGCCTCTTCCCATAAAGATAATCCTCGATCTGCATCCTCTAATAGTGCCATCGAACTTCTCGATCCTAGGTGCTTTCAATTTGTCCCCAGCCATTGTTCTCTTTCACACCCTAATCTTGGCTCTATACCAGTTGTTGTGAAAAATACACACCAACGATAGCAAATAAATAAACAGAAATGATCAAGAAACAATCACATGACATACAATTTACGTGATTCAGCAACGTGCCTACGTCCACAGAGCTGCAGAAATTTTATTAATTTGGAGGAGATTACAATCACACAATTTCAACTCACTCTCTTTAGGGCCTTTTCTCTCTCACAATATATACTCACATTTTGACTCTCTTTGTTATGACTGAAAACTATTGAAAAACATGTAAAAAAATTCAAAACATAACATATATATAGAAATCGGCGCTAGAAACTCTAATTGGCAAAAAATACATTTTTCACTCAAGCAGCGTGTTGAGCATGCCACGAGCAAACAACCAATGAAAATTTGCTTGAGTGGTGTGTCAAGCGCAGCTTGAGCAACACTAGGGTTTGTGTTTCGTTCGAGCCCACTGTTGCGAGAGACTCGAGTGAACTCATAGGTTTCACCTTTTCTGCTCACGAACCAGACTCCACATGCAACCCAACAATACTTTTGAAATGTATGGCGAGATCTATGAAGGAGATAGTTGAGCGTGTGGATCTAACCTAAGAGGTGGGCAAGTGAGATGGATGGAGTATTTTGCAATCAAAGCCAAATCTTGCTCCTAGCAAAAATTTATGACCCTATTTGTGACTCAAGAATCACTAAACAGAAAGTTTGCTTTACGTTTGCATAGCAAATCACTCTAGTGAAACTCAAGCAAGGAGTTCGCTTGACACACGATCAACATCATGCAATTGCTAGAGCGAACATCAGACAGTGAATTCGCTTGAGTCTCGCTAGAATGAATAACAAAATCATCGTAAAATTAGGATTTCTGTCTTACAACCATATATATATATGTTTGTTATGAATAATATGGCCAGTTTGGAACTGTGTATCCGAAAGTGTATTTTGTTTGTCATTTTTCAAGATAATAAAATCATTTACAATTTCATAAATTTTAAGTACGTTTTCGAATTACGTATATTTTTGTACTGTCTTATTGATTTCTTATTTTGCTTTATTTTAATTTCTTGCATCGTTTTTCACAACATCACCTGCAGTGGGCATCTTTTCTTTCTAAACAATTTTCTTCTTGTTTTCCAGATCTTCTGTAGTATATTCATGCTGCAAATATAAATTATAATATAAAATTGCAAACAAAAAGTAATGATTTACATGCAAGTCAAACAAGGTAAAATATTTTTTCAGAAATTACAGGATAACAACAAAAACAACTAAATATCATTTGTTATATTCACAAACATGCTTTTATAATCATAAAAATATCTCATAAAATTACTAAATTTACAAACGACGTGGTTTGATTTGATACATTAGATTTGAAAAATATATCTAATATATTATCTTAAATCAAGTTAATTTATAAATTTATTTTTATAAAATTTTTTTAGGACGAGTGCAGTTCTCACATAATGAATGTATATTAGCTTAATTAATTAATTACAGCATTTCGGCTTGTGTGGTGGCAGGCGACGAATGACGGTGCTCATGTAGTGTTGAACTGCTGATGAGGACTTCCTCCCTCGAAGAACCTTCATTTACATCCGATGTGCCTTCTTTTGTAACTAATAATATGCCTGACAGAGCTGGAGGTCTTCCAGGATTTCTATCTGCATAAAACTTTCTTATGAGACTAACAACTTTCTTCCAAACGCTATAGTTGCGGCCTGGAGTTGCATTTCCTTCGAAAGCATCTTCAGGTTGCTGACGACTTTCTGGTATGCGAATTAGGGATAGTAGAAGACAAATGGTAGAGGTGGCAAAAGATGTTACATAGAGAACCCAAAAGTTCTGGAGGTTGAGGCTTTCAGGTCTGCTGGAAGTTGTGTTGGTTGAACACTCATCTGAGGGAATTAACCATTCATCTTCCAGTAACCTTAAATCTCCATTCTCCGACAGTTTTAGAATAGCTTCAGAAAAATCCCTGGCAATTGGCGAGCCTTTCTGGAAGACCTGAGTGGAGTAACAACAGATTTCTATAATTAGTTTCTTTAGTATTAAATTAAACAGTTGAATAGAAATCAGAAAAATGAAATTAGTTTTGGCCACTATATATAGACTCCTTGATCCCAGATTAATTGTTTCTTTGCGGACATGGATTGATAATCTATTTTCACAATCATAATATATATATATATATATATTTATAGGTTTATATGTACATGAATCAATATATTTGAAGAATAATTTTTCTTGTTGCACAAAAATCTTTCGAACCATGCATGCATTTTGGGGATGTGGATCAAGTACTGAGGGAGGGGGATTTTCTTCTGATCTCTAGAAAACTTTTCCTATGGCTTGGTGTAATTTTCTAGTTAGTACTTACAAAGCCCAATCCTCCAAATCTGTTGTTACGTATGGTGGCTGTGTATCCTTTGCAAAAGTGCTTGAGGAAAACCTTCTCATACGGGAGTTCAAGAAAGGCAGCAGATATATTGTTGCTTTCGAATTGGCCTGGGTAGTTGTATTCACTGCTAACGTTCACGATATTCTCTGGTTTGAAATGAAGCACGCTCTCCATGTATTTCCTTACAAAAGAATCGCCATCGCAACCAACTTTCATGTTGTTCTTTATCAACCACTGAATGTCCGTAACGTTTGGTCGCAGTTGTTTCACAGTGAGCATTGAAGACAGACTAGCAGTGTAGCTCGAGGTTAGGATCAAAGCGATAAAGAGCCAGACTACAATAACCATGCGTGTGTAATTGTTGTGGATTCTTTTACCTGCAAAATGAAGCCGCGTACGTGTGGTATACATGAGCACTAATCCGCTTGTTCATACAATATCAAACATATTACTGATATAGAAATCTGCCACCTGATCAGTCAGTACCTACAAAAAAATAAGTACACGGACTTAGAATCGACGCAGTATATATAACTTAATTGATTCTTACGGTGAGCAAAGAAAATAGAAGAGAAGGTAAACCAAAGTGCAGTGCAAATCTGATCCTTCCAATAGCCATTAAAGTCTGGATTGTATTGACGCTCCAGGATCCAAACTATGAGCATAGTGTACATCAAGATGGCACCGGTGACCACCCACATTTCCCAGGTGAAAGGCTTAGCAAACATCAATGGTGAGCTATCAGTTTTTTCTGGAACTATCATAGCCAAACCTGACTCAGCATATGGAAGAGTAAAATCTACATATTGAAACCGATCGGCAAGTATGGTCACATCACCAATGATAGCATCGTAAGTCTTTTATTGTAGTTCGCCGCCCCCATGCAGGACATGATCACAAGCATAAAATCATAATCAAAACATTTAAACAGAATCTTAAATAATAAACATTATAATCATTGAAGAAGGCTTAGAAGAAGAAGTTGGTACCTTATTAGAGACACGTTGAACCAGCTCAGTGTAGGTGCCATTGAATGCCTCAAATTCGTATGTCAGATTATACTCTAGAAGCTCAAGCACCTTCGAGAATATTTCAATGCAGAAACCAACTGCATATTTTTTGTCATTCGGTTTCTTCGTATAGTGTACCTGGAACCCCAATTTTAAGGGGCTTTGCATCAGTAGGCATGTCCCAACCTTTTGGAGTCCACTTTAAGTTCCCCGGCCAAATTACTGGACCGGACAAATTAGAATTTGCAGTATCAAGCACATTACCAGTAAACGGGCTCATGGAGAAACCCAACTCTGGTGTCCAGAAATCTATTTCTTTGTACCTCTTGTTGGAACATACAAAAGTATATAGAAGATTTAGAGTTGAAGTCTTCGAGAAGCCAAGATAAAGGGATTGACAGTTAAGTTAGTTAGCCAGGTGTCATTATTTGTATAGTCAGATAATTAGCTTGAAATTGTATATAAATGGACTTTTGCACGTCAATTGTAATCAATCAATTCTATTCAATGAAAAGTATTCTTGATGTTCTCTTCAAATTCTTTCTTTAGTTCTCTGTTTTCAATCCTCAGATTAAAGAATTTTACATGGTATCATCGTGAGTAATTTTTTTTTCCGCTGCTTTCTTGCTTCTATGGCAAGTCCCTCTAACGATTCTTCAGATCCAAGCTTCATTGCTTCTATCAGAAATTCTGCTTCTACGGACAATTCTGCTTCTATGGCAAATTCTGCTTCTATGGCAAATCCTACTCCTACGGCCAATCCATCTGACGTTTCTTCAAGTCCATACTACCTTCATCCTAGTGACAACCCTGGAGCTCTTCTTGTTTCTGAAATCTTTACTGGTGAAAATTATGTTGCTTGGAGTAGATCAATCTCCATTGCTCTAACTGTAAAGAATAAGATTGCCTTCATCGATGGCAGTCTGCCTCGACCCAATCTTGATGACACTCATTTTTCAATTCCTTGGCTGCGAGCAAACAACCTTGTATTATCTTGGTTGATGAATTCCATTTCAAAAGAAATTCGTGGTAGCCTTCTTTACTTCACCAATGCCTCTGACATCTGGGAAGAACTTAAAGTTCGATATCTTCGTAGTGATGGTCCTCGAGTTTTCACTTTGGAGAAATCTTTAAGTTTTATTTCTCAAGGCTCCAAAACTATCACTGAGTATTTTAGTGATTTTAAAACACTTTGGGATGAGTACATTAGTTACCGTCCCCTTCCTACTTGTCATTGTGGAGTTCTTAACACTTGTACTTGTGCAATTTTAAAGAATCTTGCTGATCGCCAACAAGCAGATTATGTGATGAAGTTCTTGATTGGATTGCATGATTCTTACTCAGCTATGCGTAGTCAACTCTTGCTTCAGTCTCCATTACCTTCAATGAGCAAAGTTTTTTCTCTGCTATTACAAGAAGAAAGCCAACGTTCCTTGACTAATGCT
>QEOT01003989.1:39472-56792 GCA_003123785.1 Pterocarya stenoptera
AGAGAGAGAGAGAGAGAGAGAGAGAGAGAGAGAGAGAGAGAGAGAGAGTAATGAAAATCATTTCTGTATCATACAATAATAGAATTTGCACGAAAATGGAGTTGCTTCTTTGGCAGAGCTTTAAGGGATATGGTGCTAATTAGTTTAATTTAAGCCACACAATACTTTAAGCAATTCAAAGATAAGATTTAGTACTGGAGAAAATACGCTACCGCAAAGCTGCAGTATACCCGTTTCTTACATTATAAAGACGAAATTGCCCTTAAAATCCATAAAACGACAAAATAACTATGTTAAATTTAAACAAAAATCTGTAATTAAAACTATTTATTATAAAAACAAAAATATATCTTTATTTATTTATTCTTATTTTCTTGTTTTTTTTTTTTGTTTTTCACTTTTTCTTGTAAAAATTTCTTCATGCTTTTTTTCTTATTTTTTGAATTAATTTATTAAAAAAATGATTTTTAAAACTTTTAAAAGTTTTAAATATTTTTTAAATCGTTTTAATTTTTTATTTGTTGAAAATTTATACTCCTTTTTTATTTTGTTATTTTTTAAATTATCAAAGTTATAATATATTATGTCAAATTTTTGAATGAGGGAATACATGCATATGAATTTTTGGTAGCTAGGTTGGAGGCTGATTGCCAAAATTGATAATTTAAAATGTGAGATAATTGTAAACTGGATATAGTCTGACAGGGCACTTGTATTTTTCCTTCAAACGTACTGCAATATTCGGTAGGTTTTGTCCATCATAGCTACTAGCTAGAGTGCTCAAGTCATTTTAAAAGCCATTCTGTCCCTCAACTTTTCATTCATATACATATATATATATATATATATATACACACTAGTAGGATTGAAACGTCCAAGGGACGTTTGCCCAGTAGAGAGAAAAAAGAAGTTAATATACACACCAATAACGTTTGCCTAATTGGGAGAAACAGTCATTTTACAAAAATAGTATGGTTTTACAAGAAAATATGATTAATAAATAATTTAATGCATTGAAACAAAAACAAAGTCTGATACAAGTCTACAAAATAAATCAAGTACCATACATGCCTAATGTCAACTGTGTTTGATACAAATTTTCAAAATGAAGTGGTACACACATCATATATGAACCATAGTTTAATGCATAATTCTGCCTGTTATGTAATTTTCTACAGGATGAGGATATTGAATTTTTTATGTCGTTGCTTGAGTTGATCTATATTTGCACCAAGCTGAATCATCCGATCTTTTTGGGAAGTTTGTGCTGTAATCTTCTCCTAGAATGAGGCTCCCACGACTATTTGAGCTGTAGTATTAATCAGGACAAGACAGACAACCCAAGGAGAGTTTGCTCAAGTTGTTCATATTTAGGGACAATAAACATCAGTGCAGTAGATTTAGGTAGTTCACATCGCTTTATGCAGAAGAAATGGTTCTGATGTGTATGTATGCATAGTTGAATCAAGTTTAATTCTCACCTGATTGCACAGGGCCTCATTCTCCAGCATTTTCTTTTGCTTCTGAGGGTAACATAAACCCAAATCCAAGTTAATTCTAATGGAAAGCTTTGTAATCCAAAAGAGCATGTTATTGATTCCCACATTGATATTTTCATTAGCCTCTGTTTCCGAGGTAATGGAACTTCACTTTAAAAGAAAATCTCTTTCCATTTCTAATTTCTGGAGTGAATTAGACACCAAATTTCCAAAAGAAATAATTCTGATAGCATTAATTTATTTTACAAGTTTCAAATTGTGGTAAATTATTGCCATCGAAAGTTCCAAATTTTCTTTCATGTGAGTCAGATTGTGCCTAAATATGAACCATCACTACAAGGGATCAGAGAATTAGTTTAATCATATGCTACATTTATTCACAACTGAATTCTTGAAATCAGATCTCAAACACAAAGAGTGGTACAAAAGAATAGTCTTTCATAGTGCTTTAACATTAAAAAGAACTCTCTTTTTCGGCCTTTTTTTGCTTTAACAAAGAGTGGCAGTTTATTACTCGAAAATCATAAAAAATGACTTGTGAAAACACTTTTTAACAGGCCAAATCGTTTTTTTTAGCTTTGGATCCCAATAAGACCCTCATTCAAAAGGGGAAAAATGTTCTGCACCCATAAAAAATGGCAAGCCTAATTTACCTAAAATCTGGACTTCTTAAGTTGCTCCAAAAGTACTTCCTCATGCAACAATAAAGGCAATAAAGTTCAATGCAGTTTGAGAATTTTGAAAGAAACTACATATGAAGCCAACTTTTAATTGAAAGTTTGGCTACCATTTAAAAAAAGTGGAGGACTAATTGGGACTTAAATGGGTGCATAGAAAAATGTTAACAGGGTGGAATTATGGAAACAATAAGAATTTTGATTAACACCAGGAAAAAAAACAGTATAATAGCAGTGACTTTTTAATAAATGATTCACACTTTAGAGTTAGATACACAAACCTTATGTTGAAAATATGCAGATTTTGAGTGCTAGCTCTGTTAAAGCAAAAGCTTGGTCTCCAACTCTTTGAGCTTAAGGAGAAATAATCCAAATTTAGCAATAACAATAATAAAAAAAAAAGCATAATTATCTACTATAGTTCAAGTGGGAAGCAACCTTTTGCTGGAGATTACTGCAGACTTCTTCCCTCCCCTTCAATCTCTCAGATAATTCCTAAAGTTGCTTCTCATATTGGTTGTGGATGGCTACCTTCAACTCAATCTGGCCTTCAAGTTTTTTGATCTTCTCATGTAGATTTTTATGACTCTGATCTCTACCTTTTGCCTTGCTCTCAAGGTTCTGTAAGTTCTCTTCTAACTTCCTCAAAGATTCATCTTTGGATTTGGATTCCTGCCTTGCTTTTTCAAGTTTTATGCAATAGAAAGAAATAAGTAAATAAATCAAAGTTAAAATATAACTTAATCATTATTACTGTAACTTAAAAAAGTGTGAATGGTATAGAACAAATGTAGCTATTCATCTAGCTAGAGTTATCAGCCATATGGAAGTTTCTGTTCAAGGAGATTTAAACAACAAAGTATTGTAGAAGATACAAAAAACAGAAGCAACAAAGAAACATTAATTCATCTAGCAACAATGAATTGAGATGAAACATTTATGGTGGCATTAATTTCCAGATGTGGTTAAGCAACAAAGAAATTGTGTTGTCTTTGATATTTCAAGGATCTTATGAAGTATCTGTTAAAAAAAGGTGAAAATAAAAACTAAAGATAATAGACTGTTAAAAATGGAATTGAATCCAGAAGATGGGAATTGATGCTAAAGTTGATACCAGTATGCAGAGATAGCCCATGAACAATGGATAATAGAGCAAATAAATTAGATAGGGTGCCACAAGAACTAACAGAGCATTGTGAATTTATAGATAAAGACACCATTTAATTTTCATTGCATAACCAATGAATCCATTTGTATTTACAACATCCAGAGTCTGGAAAGGGATTCACAAAAAATAACAAGTGAACTTACCATGATGCTCCCATTTCTACTGGACAACCAAATGAGTAGTGTGTATGAATACAATTGCCAAATCTATCCCTTGATTCTAGCAAGATCACCTGAAAATAAAAATTGACGATATTTAAGAATTGCAGAAAGCACTTGCCTACCGAAAGCTTTTAATAAAGAAAAAGAGATATACTGCATTACATATGATCACTGAAAGCCACATTATTTCAGTTAAAACTCTTTAGCTCCATCTTTTTCTCTACACGAATTAAAATTAAATAAATGAAGAAACAACTGTTAATATTGTAACTTGCTTAAGCAAGAAAAACCAATTCAGATTTTTTTTTTTTTACATTCAAATATACAATTGGCACCCAAAGACAAATCACATTAAATACAAAAAGAAGGTTATACTTTTCATCGCAATCATGCCAACTTAAAAAAACAAAAACAATTTAATCATGACTGATCTCAACTCTCGAGAAAAAGCTCATCTTGACTGCAGTAAATAATAAATTGTGTTTATTTTCCACACTAAAAGAGTAACTTGATTTAAACTATTGCAGACAACATAACGTTTGGCCATCAAATTACATCTGTAAACAAAACAACCTTGAAAGAAACAAGTTGTCAACACCTTATTGAAGTTTCATTTCCTTGAAGAACGCTTTCCAGCTGCTCAAGGAATAACTTTTTTTCTTTTTAAGTACAAATAACTGAGAATATGTTTTTCACATGGGACAGAAACAAAGCATGTTAAAAATATGAGTGAATATTAAAACTTCTATATTAAAACTACCAACCACTAGCCAGCATTTTATAATTTAAAACATCATAAAAAAAATTAAAAAAAAACATTTTTTTCAAGTAAAGATTTTAAAAAAAATTAAACCAAAACAAAAGCATATCTATTCTTCCCGCAATATACACGCAGAAAATTAAATTTTGAATAAGGCTCATGCCAATGATTGCCCAATACTTTATGACCCCCTCATGGTCTACACAATACATGTCCTAAGCACTCTAACCAAGTTTCCAAGCAGCCTATGTTCTTGGATAATAAAATCAATCATTTCCAAAACCAAGGACATGTCATTTATTCCCATAGCCAATTCATATAAGAAAAATAAAAAAAGTAAAGGCTCTATATCATTGTCTGCCCAAGGCTTCATGACCAACAATACTTAAAAAAAAATATCTCATTGAAAATTAAAATAAAAAGAAACTAAGAAAATGAGGGTCTTAGAGGAAATGTTTGTGTAAAGATAAACCCAACATTGCAGAAAACCACAACATACAAGTAAAAAAAAAAATCTAAATCCATTTATTAAACTGCTGCATGGTAGGCTTTCTAATTGTGTTGTGATCCAAAGCATTTATAATTAAATAAGGCATTTTTAGAACCTGAAACTCTCACTCTCCTCATGCTCTAACCCAGATTCAACAACATATATATTCACAACTAGATTCGCAACATTAGCCCCTATATGAAATAAAAATATATGAAATAAATCTCTAGGTCAGGGCGTTGTAAAATTTATAGAGCAACCGGTGATGGAGTAGTAATATCCGTAAAACTTACAGAGCAACCAGTGACGGAGATCTACTGCAATGGAGATCGACTGAGAAAAAGGAATAGGAAGCATATCTCACTGGCGAGAGTGAGGAAGACCAATTTCGAAACACGAAGTTATTTGAGCCGGATTGTCTATTAGGGGAAGTTTATAAGACGAAGGGATAAGGATAAAGGTGGAAAGACATTAATGTTTAGGCGGTGGATCAAAAGCAGAAAAAAAAAGTGGTAATTTAAGCAAATAAGGAAGTGCAAATTCGGAAGTAGAAATATTAGACGAAAATACTGTTCTTAACCGATTCACTCTTTATATATAAGTAGATATATATATTCATTAAGTAATACTATTTATTATATTTTACTTATGAACTAATTATCATTTAATACCACATCATGAGATGATGAGATGATGCTGATAAAATAGATAATAATGAATAAATTTTTTCTTTTATATATACCGCTCATTATACTTTTTTGACTTGGCACGTGGCTTATAAAAAAAATTTAAAATACAGATATAAAATGATAGAATGAATCTAGCATTTTAGTTTTCTTTTGGCATATATATATTTAATTGTTTTAATAAGCCATGTAGCATTATGGTGCCACATCAAGGAAGCAAAATGATAGGTACAAATTAGCTAAGAGGCATAGTAGCATTACCCAAATAATATATTGTTAATAGTTTCTATTATATATATTTATGATCGCTAAAATTTGAAATTTTGAACTACGCCAAAGCGGCCATTAGCATTGGAAATCCATTAGGTTTTTCGTATGAGAGAGACATTTGATCAATAGATGGAATAATATATCAAGAGTCGTCTTTTGATCAAGTCCAATCCATATTATTGAATATTTTAAACCCCGGGGCCTCAACATGTTAATGACTATCAACCATGAGAACTGACTTATTCTGATACAAATTATATATTATTTTTGTTATGTTTTATCCCAAGTCCCTCTCGTTCCAGAACTCAAAGATTAACAGAGATCGATATTCACAAATATTGCAAGAACCAACCAGATCCAAAGTAAAAGTAAAAACAGATCACAAAACAGAAACAAGAATAAGAATCAACAATATAAAGAAAATAACAAGAATAAAAGGAAGAGAGAAAACAACACAACCGATTTACGTGGTTCGACCCTAATGGTCTACGTCCACGGCAGGAATGGCCTCAGAGCTTTATTGATAATCACAGTCTGCTCCAGAGAAGCCTCAGAACCATTTACATTCACTGTTCTCACTGACTCTCAAAGAAATCGCACTGATTTCTTTCTCTCAATGACGAAACCCTAGCAAACCCTAGGTTTTTCCTTCTCTGTACAGAACACTCGCAAAGCCTCTCTCAGAATGTACCAAATGAAAACACGAATGAACATTAGGTTTACAAGCCACGGATAACTATGAATATATACAAAGAAACAGATGCTGCCAAGTGTCATCATCCTGAGGCTCGTAAGACTTGATCTTCCACAGATGCAGATAAAGGCTCATGTGCAAATCACGTGCTCTTCAGCACTTAAGCTCCAGACTGCTTATGCATCATTTAAAACATAACGCATGAGAGGCAAAGGGGTCAGAGTAACAAAACAATAAGACTATCATTAATAAATGTATTTTGACATAGCATTTACAAATCTCCACCTTGGCAAAACATTTATTGCCACAACCTTATCAATACTCATCATTGGCTATTCCTGCGTTGTCCTCCTAATGAGGACTGACTCAAGACTCCATACTGATTAAGTTCAGACAGTGTCTGAACTTAGAACATGGGAGAGACTTAGTCATCATATCTGAGGGGTTATCCTCAGTTAAGACTTTCTCCACACAAACTACTTTAGACTCTATAACATCCCTAACAAAATGAAGCCTTATGTCAATATGCTTAGACCTTTCATGGAAAACTTGATTTTTTGCTAAGTGTAGTGCACTTTGGTTATCACAGTGTACTGTGATATTTCCACCAAAAATGTTTAATTCACTTGAAATACCTTTTAACCATATGGCCTCTTTTACAGCTTCAGTTAAAGCTATATATTCAGCTTCTGTGGTGGACAAAGCAACCACAGATTGTAAGTGTGATTTCCAGCTAATTGCTCCACCAAAAGCAGTAAATACATATCCTGTTAAGGATTTCCTAGAGTCTATATTTCCAGCAAAATCAGAGTCTACAAAACCAGTCAACTCATATCCCTTCTCTACATTATTCCCGAAGCTGAGGCCTAAACTAGGAGAACCTGCCAAATATCTCAGTACCCATTTAATGGCTTGCCAGTGAGCCTTTCCAGGATTCCCCATAAATCTACTAACTACACTCACAGCATAAGTTAGATCAGGTCTAGAACAAACCATTGCATACATTATACTTCCCACCATGCTAGCATAAGGAATTTGATTCATGAAGTTAATGTCAAGATCTGTTTTAGGGGCCTGATCTACTGACAATTTGAAATGCTGACCTAAGGGTGTAGAGACAGATTTCACTTGATCCATATCAAATCTTTTAAGGATTCTTGAAATGTAATTTTTCTGGGTTAAGTGTAATACCTTAGCATTCATGTCCCTTTCAATTTCCATTCCCAGGATTTTCTTAGCAGGGTCCAAATCTTTCATTTCAAATTCTGATTTTAGCATGTATTTCACTTGATCAATTAAAACAGTGTCTTTACAAGCCAACAACATGTCATCAACATACAACAGGAGATAGACAAAAGTTCCTTTTTCTTCCTTGTAATAGACACAACTATCATAGCAGCTCCTTTTAAAATTATTGTCAATCATGTGTGTATCAAATCTTTTATACCACTGCCTAGGTGATTGTTTAAGACCATATAAAGATTTTTTTAAAAGACACACTTGATTGTCTTTAATTTCATTAGTGAAACCTTCAGGAGGTTGCATGTAAATTACTTCTTCAAGTTCTCCATGCAAAAAAGCAGTTTTAACATCTAATTGCTCTAGATGCAGATTTTCAAACGCAGTATAAGCAAGCAGTAACCTAATAGAGCTGTGTTTAACCACAGGAGAGAAGATTTCATTGTAATCAATTCCTTCCCTCTGTGTAAAGCCTTTTGCTACTAGCCTAGCCTTATACCTTGTCCCTACTATCCCTGGAATGCTTTCCTTTTTCTTAAATATCCACTTGGATCCAACTAGTTTTACACCTTTGGGTTTGGGCACTAGAATCCAGGTTTTATTTTTATTTAGAGATTCCATCTCCTCATGCATAGCAAGTATCCATTTAGAGGAGTCCCTGCTGGACACAGCTTCTTTGTAAGTTCTGGGTTCCTGATTTACAACTTCATCAGCTATGGTAAGGGCAAACATGGTGAGTTCAGCTTGACCATACCTTAAGGGGGGTTTAATTATTCTCTTTTGTCTATCTCTAATTAGATTATAAGAGTTAACTCCACCTTGATCCTCAATCCTTGAGGATTCTCCCTCAAAATTACTGCCCTTCCCAATTTCTGGTTCAGGTTGGGTGTTATTATGCTCCACCTCAACCTGTAAACCTTTTAAAAACATATCATCTTCTGGGTTTGGTGTTTCCCTTAGTACCCGAGCCATTTGAGACTCATTAAAGGTTACATCCCTGCTCACTATGCACCTAAACCTACCAGGTCCTTCTACCCACAGTTTGTATCCCTTTACCCCTTGAGGATACCCTATAAAGATACATTTAAGGGCCCTAGGCTCTAGTTTATCAGTTTTTGTATGTGCATAGGCAACACACCCGAATACTCTAAGGTGGTCATATCTAGGGAATTTTCCAGACCATAGTTCCTGAGGAGTTTTAAACCCTATAGCAGAGGAAGGGCACCTATTTATAAGGTGAACAGCTGTATTTGCAGCTTCTGCCCAGAAGGTTTTGGGCAGTCCTGAGTTTGACAACATACACCTAACCCTCTCTAGAATTGTCCTGTTCATCCTTTCAGCTAAACCATTCTGTTGAGGGGTTTCCCTCACTGTTTTATGCCTAAGGATCCCTTCCCTTTTACAGTATGTGTTAAACTCATTGGACAAGAACTCTAGACCATTATCAGTCCTTAAAACCTTAAGTTTTCTACCTACTTGATTCTCCACTAGAGTCTTCCATTCTTTGAATTTCTCAAAAGTGTCACTTTTGTTTTTAAGGATATAAATCCAAACCTTTCTGGAATAATCATCCACAAAGGATAGGAAATAGCTCCCTCCACTATGAGAATTTACCCTTGCAGGCCCCCAGAGATCAGAATGGACATAGTCTAGAGTTTGTTTAGTGTTGTGAGTTGCTGACTTAAAGCTAACTCTCTTGGCCTTCCCATAGATACAATCTTCACAGAAAGGTAGGTTGTCTAGGTTCTGATCACTCAGCAACCCTTGTTTCTGTAATTCTAAAAGGCCCCTCTGACTTACATGCCCAAGTCTCCTATGCCATAGCACAGACTTGTTCTCTACTGTGTTCTGGACAGGTGATGCTTCCCCAACTACAGTTTTTCCCAGTAATGTATACAAGCCATTCTTAATCACTCCTTTCATAACAACTAAGGAACCTTTTGTAACTCTAAGAGTTCCTGCCTCAGATTTAAAGGTATAGCCTGATAAATCAAGCACTCCAAGAGAAATTAAATTTCTCTTTAACTCAGGTATGAACCTGACCTCCCTTAAAATCCTTTCGATACCATCATGCATTTTCAGTCTAACAGACCCTATACCCATGATTTTGCAGGACTTATTGTTTCCCAGAATGACATGTCCTCCATCTAACTCAGAGAAAGTCTCAAACCATCCCTTTATTGGACACATATGAAAAGAACACCCAGAATCCATTATCCATTCTGTTTTTGAGTCTACCTCACTCACAGTGAGAACCTCAGCACTCTCATATCCATCTAACACCACAGAGGCATCCCCTGCCTCTTTGGTCTTATTTTCTAAGTTGTTCTTTCTTTCAGGACAGTCTTTCTTGAAATGTCCTTCTTTATGACACTGAAAACATTTAAAATGTTTTCCCTTTGACTTAGACCTAGACTTCCTTTTATCATACTTGCCCTTCTTATCTCTTTTTTCTGTTCTACCCCTAACAGACAAACCTTCCCCAAGATCTTGTTTAGTATCTCCCCTACTTTGTAATTCCCTAGTATGAAGTACAGATTGTACTTCATCTAGTGTAAGAGAGTCTCTACCAAACATCATGGTTTCTTTTAGGTTTTGGTAGGATGAGTCCAAAGAACTCATCAAGAGAATGGCTTGATCCTCATCCTCCACCTTAATATCTATATTTGATAGATCTAAGATGATTTTATTAAATTCATCAAGATGCTGCCCTATTGAAGTTCCAGGGGTCATCTTGAAGGTGTATAGTTTGGTTTTCTTGTGCAATCTGTTAGCTAAAGATTTAGTCATATAAAGGTTTTCTAATTTCAGCCATATGCCAGCAGCAGTGTCCTCACTGGCCACCTCCCTCAGGACTTTATCTCCAAGGGAGAGGATTAGGGCACTGTGTGCTTTCTGGAGAATGTCCTTTTGGACAGTCTCCTTGCCTTCCTCGTTCGAGGAAGAACCTTTCCTTTTCTCACCAAGGAGGGCATCTTGCAGTCCATGTTGGACTAGCAGTGCCCTCATCTTGATCCTCCATAGCCCGAAATCATTTTCCCCCGTGAATTTTTCAATATCGAACCTCATGGTCCCCATCGACCTAGGCTCTTGATACCAATTGTTATGTTTTATCCCAAGTCCCTCTCGTTCCAGAACTCAAAGATTAACAGAGATCGATATTCACAAATATTGCAAGAACCAACCAGATCCAAAGTAAAAGTAAAAACAGATCACAAAACAGAAACAAGAATAAGAATCAACAATATAAAGAAAATAACAAGAATAAAAGGAAGAGAGAAAACAACACAACCGATTTACGTGGTTCGACCCTAATGGTCTACGTCCACGGCAGGAATGGCCTCAGAGCTTTATTGATAATCACAGTCTGCTCCAGAGAAGCCTCAGAACCATTTACATTCACTGTTCTCACTGACTCTCAAAGAAATCGCACTGATTTCTTTCTCTCAATGACGAAACCCTAGCAAACCCTAGGTTTTTCCTTCTCTGTACAGAACACTCGCAAAGCCTCTCTCAGAATGTACCAAATGAAAACACGAATGAACATTAGGTTTTCAAGCCACGGATAACTATGAATATATACAAAGAAACAGATGCTGCCAAGTGTCATCATCCTGAGGCTCGTAAGACTTGATCTTCCACAGATGCAGATAAAGGCTCACGTGCTCTTCAGCACTTAAGCTCCAGACTGCTTATGCATCATTTAAAACATAACGCATGAGAGGCAAAGGGGTCAGAGTAACAAAACAATAAGACTATCATTAATAAATGTATTTTGACATAGCATTTACAATTTTTGACGAGCATCGATCAATTAATTAACAACAAATAAAAGGCATTATAGTTACAAAACAATATCACATGATGCGTTCATCAGTTTCCTGCAAAATGGGTGATAGAGATTAGAGACGCCATACCGGAGGCGGAAGGGACACTAAGCTGGGAAAGAGAGACTTTGTGAGACTTTGAATTGTTGTTGTAGTTTTGAGCTGCAATTTCCATGGCGACTTTCTCTTCCTTCCCAATACGGGTATTAGGATCAACGATCATACCGATACCCATAACTTTGGTTTTGGTTTCAGCTCCATCGGAGACGATAAGAAGAAAGAACAGTACTACAGGGAAGAGCAACCATGCAGGATAGGGCATTTTGGCGATATTGTATTTTGCGAATCGTCGTTGTTGTTAAGTGGGGATTCTGGGATAGTAGAAGACTTTATCAACGCTTGGGCGCATATGCATGGTCTGCTAGCTATATTTAAGACAAAACACGTACATTTCCACGAGGAAGAATATCAGGGTGGAATCTGGGATCTTTGACTTTGCTCGCCTTCGGCCATGAAGTTGCCTTCAAATTTCCAATGTCGACGGAGGGAAATCGATCCCACGTCATGCTGCATGCATTAATCACAATAAAAATTACAAACATCGCCTTATTTGTTTTCGTGACTGAAATCTAAAATTTTGAAAATTTTGAAAATCTCCTATCTCATCATTACAACTTTTTCAAATTCCTATATAAAATAAAATAAACAATTCAATTTTTTCAAATCTTAAAATAAATATAATATTAAAAAATATATTCTAACAATACTGTATTCAACTTTTTAACTTTAATCTCAACTCATCTCATCTCCGAAAACAAATGAGGCATGTCATACACAGTTGGGGTTTGGACGGTTGCTGATCACATGATAATATTCTTCCTGAAGAAGACATTGCTGAAATCCAGTAGTACTCATTAAACTGCATGCATGCGAAGCTAGCTAAATACATAAAGGGAGCTGCTTCACTCACGAAATTAAATTCTTACCGAATGTTATTACAAAATCATTATAAAATATTTCTTCAACCATTAATTTTTTATTTTTATTTTTTGTCAAATTCCTGTGGCCTGATTAACATAACTCACAGTCTCCAAAATGGAGGTTTGAGTTTGAAACCTCCCTCTCCAAATATATAAAAAGAAAAGAAAAGAAAAAAGTATCGGTAGCCACTATCTCAATGAACAGACACTACAAGAGAAATGGTTTTTTGAGACAAAACATTTTGTCTCAAAAAACTCCAATTTTTTCTCTAAAAGGCTGTCTCAAAATGTTTTTGGAGACCAAATTTCATCTCCAAAAATCACTTTTAGAGACGAAATTTTGGAGAACCAGTTGAAACTGTCTGAACGGAGAATTTTTTTTTAGACAAAACCAATTTCTTCTCAAACATATATTCGAATGGAATATTTTTCAGTTCGAACCGATTCCTCCATTCGAACAAAAAAAATTGAATCAAACAAACAACAATATTTGATACTGTTCGAACGAAATGAGTGTTCGAATGAATAATTTTTGTTCGAATGACTTTTGTTCGAATGTAAATTACGTCCGTTTAAACTATACTACGTGTTCGAATGGCTTATTTGTTGTTTGAATGGTTATATTTTTATTCGAATGGAATTAGAAATGGTCATTTCTCGTGTTGGACTGGTTATTTACCGTTCGAATGGTATTAATCATACAGAACAGAATTTAATTAATTAAAAATACCATATTAGTATAACACAAATTATAATTCAAACGTCAATTGTTTAAATGTTTTGAAAAAAATAATACAAAGAAAATGAAAATAAGAATTAATTTTTACAATTGTGGTGGTGGTATAGAGTTTTGTGACATAATTGACTGAAACTGAAGCATAGCCTTTTGTACCTCCATCTCCAGTCTCTTCTGCATGTTCTCTTCTAATCTTGCCTCAAGATCTGCTGCTTAATCTAATCTGGTTAGCAACTCTTTTTCTTTGGACCTCAATCGTTCTATCTCAAGTATTGCTTCCTCTAGTTCTTTAGTCTTGTCGTCACTCAATCTGGCTCGAGAAAAGGATGATGATGTTGAGGATGGCTTAATGCAACGTCCTAAGCCCCTCAAATATCCAGAACGTAATCCAAGAACTTGAAAAATGATCTGAGCATCATTGACAGATGATGCATCAGATGGATCCGCAACAGCTTCCTTGAGAGTTATCATCTTGTCCTACAAAAACAAAAACATACTAGTTAGTATAAGTAACAAAATATATAATCACAATGGAATTAAAGAAATTTAAACTTACATAATTTGCCTCTGCTTCAGGACTGGTCCAAACATCATCACGATTTTTATGTGATTTTGCATACAATTGGGTCAGATCATAGTCAGCAAATTATGTCGGTGTTGTTACCCTCATCTACTTGATTGGTCTGACTGCTAAATCTAACTCTTTTAGGAAATGGTTTGCCATGTAAGACCCAAGGTGAGTATTTAGGATCGATTCCATTTACAAATAAATGATCCTCCACTACCACAAAATTATAAGAACTAAGATTCTTGCACTTCTTGCACGGACATCATATATATCCTCGACCATCAACACTCATGCGAGCGAAGTCTAGAAAAAACTTCACTCTTTGTGCATACTCCTTATAATCTCGCCCAAGTCTATCTCCCAATAGCATCCAACTTTTTTCCATTACTCAAATCCGTGATTTGTCCAATGTCTATCAAAAATTCAAATTCATGGGATAAACACTATCAAAAGTATATTCAAATGTGATCCATTTATTTTATAAGGTAGTTGATCTTATCCCATTCGAGAGACTATCATCTATATCGCATATATACTCAGTCAAAAACTCCTATATTAGTAAAAATTTCGACAGCATTTCTCTACAATTCTCCAAGTATGTTAATCACGATAAGTCGTCGACCCTATTCATGGGCCAAAGAACTTACAGACCACATACCCGAAGAATGTAAGAAAACACTGAACCAAAGTTTTAATTGACTAACACAAGAGTTTAAACTGAATATATCTGCCATATAGATGATAGAATCCCAAACTGTCCACTTTGGACAATTCAAGAGTTGTACCCAAAAATATGATTTGGCCACAACTCTCAAACGGGTCTAAGGTTCAAGTACACATAAAAAAAAATTCAAAAATCCAAAACACTCAAACCCCTACAATTATTGGATAAATTTGAAAGCAAAGTAAATATATGTGCAAAATTACATATAATTAAATGTTAATTATTCTTATTAATTAATTAATTATAAATTTTCATTTTAATATATTATGCATCATCCACTTATAATTATATTATGTATATAGTTTTTTTTTGGATTAAATATTTTATAACTACTATTTATTAATCTATAGTGTAATCAATTCCTATGTTATATTGTTATATTATATTATAAGTTTCCTTCTTAACTCTATATTATATATGTATATAGTTTTTTATAACTCTAAATACCCTAAACCTATTATTTATTAATTTAAGTGTTTTCAATTCCTATATTATATTAAATCATAAGTTTCCATTTTAATATTAGTGCAATATAATATTTTATTATTATATTATGTATATAGTTTTTCATAACTCTAAATACCCTAAAACTATTATTTATTAATTTAAGTGTTTTCAATTCCTATGTTATAATATATTATAAGTTTCCATTTTAATTCATTCTATTTGAATGGATGTTATATCGTTCGAACGGTACAAGGACAGATTCTAATTCACATATATTATATTTGAACAGGTATTATAGTATTCGAACGGTACTAGCCCAGATTTCAAATACAAAATAGAGAGCAATTCCTTGTCCAGAAAATAAAATTTGCACTACATTATTCTCATAAGATGCATATTACAATAGGTTACATTGTAAATGGGATTGTAGAAACACAAATATACCAAAATAGCTTAACATATGTTATTAAAAACTATAAATTATCAAAATCCTAAAAATTAGAACTATTACCTCAAATTTAAGCAATCCAAGTCAAACCCCAATATACAATACCTACAATGCCATAAAACACATTATGGCATAACCCTAAACCATGTCCAATAAACCAACTTGCTATGAAAATCGGAATACAAAAAAAATTCCAAAATATATTACTTACTTTTATAAACCCAAGCTTTCTCTCAAGAATCCCTTCTCCTGCAGGCCAAGCGTGTTCCTCTATCTCTCCACAGCTCTTTCTCACTCCACAAGTCTCTCAAAATTTCGCACAAAATGAAAATGAACTGGAGGTTGTGGTATTTAAATCTATGAAGTCACGTTTGAATAGGAATATTATTCATTCGAACACGAAAATTTCTAATTGCGCCAAATTTTGCGCGATTTAATTTTTGTTCAAACAAAAAAGTTAATAGTTCGAACAAAAAAATAGAATATTCCTTGGCATATTCTTCAAATGCCCAGAAGATGAAAATATATTTTCGTTCGAATGAGAAATTCTTTTGTTCGAACAAATTGACATTCAGAGTATTTGGCGCGAAGTTTCCCACCAAACACATTTCACGAGGTAAAATCGTTCGAACGGTACTTTATTGGTTTGAACTAAAAATTATATTATTATGCTTATAAATGATCGCAAATAGATAATAATAAAGTATTTTAATTTATAGAAACTATTTTATTTCTAATCTAGAGTATTTACTATTTGGTATTTTATATCCAAAGTCTAACTTTTTTGGATTTCTTGTTACATCAAATATTTAACACTTTTAAATATTTTAAAAAAAAGAAAAAAAAATTAAATAAAAAAATCTTTCCCCAATTGGGCAAAAAAAAGGAAAGCCCAAAACGGGCTCCCTAATATCTTTCTATTAATATATAGTACTTATACAATACTACACTATAGTCAGATGCAGAACTAGGATTTGGTGTTTGGGGAGTGATTGGCAAAGTGTGTGGTATGTGTCATAAGTAATATGTACTTTTTACACGTGACTAGATATAAAAATAATTATACCTTATAAAATTATACAATTTTATATGTAATTGTATAAGTGATTTTAATAACTAGTAAATTCTTCACAAAAGAAAATATTAGTGATTGTAATTGTGCATACTCCTTGTGTATAACTAAACTAATATAACTATTAGTATAACTATATAATAGTATTAGTATAAAGTATTAGACTATTAATAATAGTATAGGCTATAGGCTATAGCTATATATTAGTAACATTAGTAATTTAGTATAAGTATAATTGTATAAGTATAACTATAGTATATAGTCTATACTTATAGCTATATTAAATCATTATAACTTATACTAATATATAATATAGTTATAATTTCTTATAAATTTATAACTTATATTTAATCACTATAATATAGTATAACTAAACTAATATAACAACCAATATAACCATTAGTATAACTATATAAATATATAATAGTATTAATAATTTAATAGTCTATACTTAATTATAATATAGTATAATTATATATAAAAAAATATAAAAAATATATAGAAATATATTCGGTCTGGTTCGGTTTGAAAAACAACTGGACTGTGGACCGGACCGAATTCATTCGGTCCAAAATGACCGGTCCGGTCCGGTTTTCTCGGTCCGGACCGACCGATGCTCACCCTTAGCAACTAAGATATAATATAGTACTTATTGTACTAGGCTACTATAACTAATAAGTACTATATATATATTAATTATATTAACTTGTATCTTAAAATATTATAATACTATTATTAGTATTATTTTTTATACTTTTGTACTTTATAATATTAGTATATTATATATTAGTATAGAAATATAATTACAAATTATATTGGAATAATAACCGTTCGAACGAATACTCTATTCCATTCGAATGGTTAGTATCCGTTC
>QEOT01003989.1:57588-204870 GCA_003123785.1 Pterocarya stenoptera
TATGTATATAGTTTTTCATAACTCTAAATACCCTAAAACTATTATTTATTAATTTAAGTGTTTTCAATTCCTATGTTATAATATATTATAAGTTTCCATTTTAATTCATTCTATTTGAATGGATGTTATATCGTTCGAACGGTACAAGGACAGATTCTAATTCACATATATTATATTTGAACAGGTATTATAGTATTCGAACGGTACTAGCCCAGATTTCAAATACAAAATAGAGAGCAATTCCTTGTCCAGAAAATAAAATTTGCACTACATTATTCTCATAAGATGCATATTACAATAGGTTACATTGTAAATGGGATTGTAGAAACACAAATATACCAAAATAGCTTAACATATGTTATTAAAAACTATAAATTATCAAAATCCTAAAAATTAGAACTATTACCTCAAATTTAAGCAATCCAAGTCAAACCCCAATATACAATACCTACAATGCCATAAAACACATTATGGCATAACCCTAAACCATGTCCAATAAACCAACTTGCTATGAAAATCGGAATACAAAAAAAATTCCAAAATATATTACTTACTTTTATAAACCCAAGCTTTCTCTCAAGAATCCCTTCTCCTGCAGGCCAAGCGTGTTCCTCTATCTCTCCACAGCTCTTTCTCACTCCACAAGTCTCTCAAAATTTCGCACAAAATGAAAATGAACTGGAGGTTGTGGTATTTAAATCTATGAAGTCACGTTTGAATAGGAATATTATTCATTCGAACACGAAAATTTCTAATTGCGCCAAATTTTGCGCGATTTAATTTTTGTTCAAACAAAAAAGTTAATAGTTCGAACAAAAAAATAGAATATTCCTTGGCATATTCTTCAAATGCCCAGAAGATGAAAATATATTTTCGTTCGAATGAGAAATTCTTTTGTTCGAACAAATTGACATTCAGAGTATTTGGCGCGAAGTTTCCCACCAAACACATTTCACGAGGTAAAATCGTTCGAACGGTACTTTATTGGTTTGAACTAAAAATTATATTATTATGCTTATAAATGATCGCAAATAGATAATAATAAAGTATTTTAATTTATAGAAACTATTTTATTTCTAATCTAGAGTATTTACTATTTGGTATTTTATATCCAAAGTCTAACTTTTTTGGATTTCTTGTTACATCAAATATTTAACACTTTTAAATATTTTAAAAAAAAGAAAAAAAAATTAAATAAAAAAATCTTTCCCCAATTGGGCAAAAAAAAGGAAAGCCCAAAACGGGCTCCCTAATATCTTTCTATTAATATATAGTACTTATACAATACTACACTATAGTCAGATGCAGAACTAGGATTTGGTGTTTGGGGAGTGATTGGCAAAGTGTGTGGTATGTGTCATAAGTAATATGTACTTTTTACACGTGACTAGATATAAAAATAATTATACCTTATAAAATTATACAATTTTATATGTAATTGTATAAGTGATTTTAATAACTAGTAAATTCTTCACAAAAGAAAATATTAGTGATTGTAATTGTGCATACTCCTTGTGTATAACTAAACTAATATAACTATTAGTATAACTATATAATAGTATTAGTATAAAGTATTAGACTATTAATAATAGTATAGGCTATAGGCTATAGCTATATATTAGTAACATTAGTAATTTAGTATAAGTATAATTGTATAAGTATAACTATAGTATATAGTCTATACTTATAGCTATATTAAATCATTATAACTTATACTAATATATAATATAGTTATAATTTCTTATAAATTTATAACTTATATTTAATCACTATAATATAGTATAACTAAACTAATATAACAACCAATATAACCATTAGTATAACTATATAAATATATAATAGTATTAATAATTTAATAGTCTATACTTAATTATAATATAGTATAATTATATATAAAAAAATATAAAAAATATATAGAAATATATTCGGTCTGGTTCGGTTTGAAAAACAACTGGACTGTGGACCGGACCGAATTCATTCGGTCCAAAATGACCGGTCCGGTCCGGTTTTCTCGGTCCGGACCGACCGATGCTCACCCTTAGCAACTAAGATATAATATAGTACTTATTGTACTAGGCTACTATAACTAATAAGTACTATATATATATTAATTATATTAACTTGTATCTTAAAATATTATAATACTATTATTAGTATTATTTTTTATACTTTTGTACTTTATAATATTAGTATATTATATATTAGTATAGAAATATAATTACAAATTATATTGGAATAATAACCGTTCGAACGAATACTCTATTCCATTCGAATGGTTAGTATCCGTTCTAATGGGTAAATATCCCGTTCGAACGAGACGTCATTGTCATTATATGCCCAGTTCGATTCGAATCAAACCCATTTGAACCCTCACCGCCGAAAGCCTCCGAGTCGCCCCGTGAATCTCCGCCACCACAAACGCCACTCAACCGCCATAGGAACAACGTGTTTGAACTTCTAAGAGGTATGGGCCAACTCTCCAAATCTGTTGGTTGGTTTATTTTCGAAAAATTAGTTTTTTTTGGGTTGGGGGATTTCAGATTCGAAATCCCCCCATTTTCGTTTAGTTGATCCGATTAACAAGTTTTTAATCGGTAGAAATGATTAAGATTCACTCCTACATCATTTCTACCGATTAAAACATATAGTTTTGGTATAGATTTTGAGTTTCGGCCATGGTTGAGTCGACTCAGCCATGGCTTTTTGGCTTCGATCTCGTTCGAACGGATTTTATTCTATTCGAATGCGAAGTTGCTAGACAGATTTATTTCTGTTCGAAAAAAAAATATAGTTCGAACGAGTAATAATTGCCAATTCGATATAACAGAATCTTCCATTCGAATAGTTTTATATGTTTCGAACAGAATATGTTTCGTTCGAACTAGTTATTTCAATTCAGTTCAATATAGTTTAATTTTTCAATAATGTATTTTAAATATAATATTTATAATTATATACTTAATTTTCTTGTAGTTAAACAGTATACTAATGGCATCTAGCGGAAGAAAACGTGCAAGAGATCAAGTCAGTGAAAGTAGCACTGGACCAACTCATACTCAGGAGTCGAGGCCTATACTCGTCGAGCGTCAGATCATTTTATCTGACTTCTCAGATCTTTCATGGGAGGGACGGAGCATAGAGTCCATCTTCACCGAGTAGGGATGGGTACCGATCTGTCAGCAATAGGGGACTGCATACCGAGAGATGGTCGGTGAGTTTTACCGTGCCATAGGAGAGCAGAGTCCTGATGCTCTCTTTTACACTTTATCGGTCCGGGGAGTGAGTATTAATTTCTCTCCCCGTATTATTGCTGAGTTCCTTAACATCCGGCGCAAGGTCGGCGCATATCCTTGAATGACCACATCAGGACGAGTGGCTGCAGTACCATCTGATTTAGACACACCGGCCGCATCCTCCACAGTAGCCCCGAATGTAGAACTGCATGACAGTGACGATAGTAATGAGAATGAGGATCTACCTGATGATGGTCTCACAGATGATCAGGTGCGTCATCTAGTGCAAAACCCTTCGACTCCTCCATATAATGGGAGCAAGGTGATCCGACAGGCCGACTGTAAAGCATTTTTTTGAATGCTTAACTTGATTATTGGCTATAACATCGACCCAAAAAAACACAAGACTGATTTTAGGATCGATCGAGCCAGATTTTTGTTGCAGATAGTGCAGGGGGACCCCATTGATCTGGCCTTGTATTTCTTCTACCACATTCGATCGGAGTCACGCTATGTAAGTGGAGGTAGTCTACCATTTGCACTACTGATATCTAACTTCCTACTCCGATCAGGGGTTATAGTGTTTGCGACTGAGCGGAGGTCGCCACAGATGGGGCCCCTTAACAAGATCACATTCAGCAAGAGCGAGGGGCACTTGCGGAAGACTGCACCAGGACAGCCTAGTGCCCCGCCCACCGATCCAGCTTCTACTACTACTGCCGCTGTTGAAAGACAGCCTCTTGGGGCTACTTTGGATCAGGTACGAGCTCTATTTGTTGAGCCCATCATGGAGAAGCTTAGGGATTTGGATGGACAGATTAAAATTTTACGAGAGGATGTTGATCTACTTAGCAGCAAATAGTCGTTTTAGTTATTATTATACTTTTTTATGTTGCATTGAACATTATATAGTTGAGATGTAATTAATGAATGGTTTTTATTTCTCGTGTTTGCTACTTTATTTATTTTTTTCATTTTACTTGTTGTTCATGATAATATAAAAAATGATACTATCTTTAAAGTTATATTTATATAATTTAACATAAAAGAAATCACTTTTCCCGGAAAAATAAAATTAAAAATATATGTACAAATTAATGATGATAAACAAATTAATGGAAAAAAGGTCCGTTCGAAGCAATAAATTTAAGTTCGTACGGTTATTAACTTGTCCCAGGAAAACAAAATTAATTTCCCGCCAATATTACTTATTGAACAGACATTAATTGGTTGTTCGAATATTTTTTTTTCCGTTTGAACGTTTTTTCTTTTTTGAGACGATTTGTTTCGTCACAAAATATTTCGTTCAAATGGATATTTTTCTGCTTGAACGAATTTTGTATCTCAGGCAATTTTGGAGACGAAATGAAAAATTCATCTCCAAAAATGACTTTTAGGGATGAAATTTAGTTCGTCCCTAACTAATTTCGTCCCTAAAAGTCAAATTTCTTGTAGTGAGAGTGGCATTTCCCATGCATACTTAAATGGCTTCCTTAACATGGAAGTCTAGCTTGGTGTCAGTATTACGTGCACGTTTGGAACTTGTTTGATTTTTTCTGTTCAAACCCATTTTGGGGGAAAACACGCTTGTGTTTTGAAAATAATTAAAATCTAATTTCTAAACGAACAGAATCCACTCATTTAAGAGACAAAATAAATAATACGACTACTATGCGTACAGTGGATATGTCTTCTCGCCTCCGTCTCTTTCGAAAGGGGAGAACGCGCGCCCCTCCTCCGGTCCTACTATATTATTTCATTATTTTCATGCCGGGAGAGAAGCACCGCCTCTATACGTATTATCTTGTATGTATATAAATATATATCTATATATATTTATATATTATATGCAATCCAAAATGTCTTCTTATTTGGGCTATTCCGATGAGAGTTTTTGGGTACCTAGCTAGTAAGTGAATCGATTCACGATTCCTAACGCATCAGACAAATAATAATCAAATTTTCATGTTGGGAAAAAGACAATTTAATTGGTAGGCCGGCTTATTTCGACGTACTTTAACGTTTTCATGACTCTTTTTCATTGTGAATTATGATCTGTAATTCTAGCGGCCACTTGTTCCAACCTTTGGGTCCGTTTCTAGATGGCTTGACCATTCATAATTAATTCCGCAACTGCATACCAATTCCGAATTAGTCTCAATTCAATGTACAATTCAATGTACATTCAATGCTTGGGCAGTTATACTGATCAGCATGATGAGCCAATCACTTCGATATGGCCGTAGGATCTTTCTTATTAAAAAAAGATAAAAGAAAAGTGAATTGCTATATATTTCTAAATTCTTCAAAAAATTATTGTAAAGGACGTGTCTCACCAGCCGTCTGCAACTGTTCACATGCGTGATAACAACAAGTGCTGGCGCGATCTGCTTGGAAAAACTCCGATTCTTAAGTCAGTAAGTGCCACAAACAATTTAGAATTCAAAAGAGAGATTGATCCCCCTATTGAGGGTTACCTGGTATATATAAACTCCAACATGATCCTTATCTGGTGAAGAGTTTATCGGTGTGGATCATAACTAAACTAATCATGTATCTGCATGAAATCTCTATCTTCCCGTAAAAGGTGGCATGTGGGGTGTATGACTTTATTAGGCCCTAGACTCCCTGGTTCCCTTCGATTAACCAGGAGCCTTTTATATTGGACTCCCTTCATATTTTCATATTTAGGCTTTTATTTCAGTATGGGCCTTAAGCTAAAATAGGCCCTCCAATTACATTAAACTCTTCAAACCTTTATATATATATATATAATTAGATCCTCATTCATTGGAATTCAGAAAAATCCTTACAAAATTTTGTCAGTATTAGGCTTGACTTACAAAAGAAGGAAGAAAGTCACACCACATCTCAATATCACTCACACCCCATGCATGTCTTAATTGCCGACTAATGTGCAACCATATTACCAAGTCGATTCACATGCAAGACTTGAACTTCTTGGAATCCCCTCATCATTCTTCAAATATCTTGAAGGAGAAATTCAAAATCAGTTATAACCTCAAATTGACTATTCAAAGCATTAACAAAGATTAAACAATCTATTTCTAACAAAATTTTGGGAACACCCCAATGTGCACATAATTTAAGACCTCTTAACAAAGTTGTAGCCTCTATAAATTCTGCAGAGGAAACTTCTATCTCCACTTTGCTACAAGCCACTAAAACATCTCGTTTATGATCTCTAAGAACCACCTCTACACCAGTTGATTGTTGATCCACAAAAGTAGCCTCATCTACATTCAACTTCAGAAAGCCTATTGGTGGAGGTTTCCAGCAGACAACTCTTTCTAGAACCTTGTTGGAAACATTAAAAACTTGTAGTTGTTTATACTCTAACTGTAGAGATAAAGCATAATTCACAACTTCTCTATTTTGCAAAGAAATATGCTCATAAATGTACTTATTCCTTCTATACCAAAGATCCCAAGTAATACAAATAAATATAATCAAGGTCTCCTAAAAAACCCTCTCCCGAGCCAGATGAGCTAATTCCCAAAAAAAAATATCACCTTCCACAACTCTCGAATGGGGTAAAAGTTCCTGCCAAGTATTTATACCCTCAGGATAGTAAAATAATACATGAGCAGCATCCTCTTGCCTCTAAGCATAGAAAACACAACAATCATCTTCTACCACATGCTTTTTCTTCAAATTCTGAAAGGTAGGCAACTTCTCTTGGCAAGCTCTCCATGTGAAAATCTTCATTTTTTTGTTAGTTTCAACTACCATAAACATTCCCAGAAAACTATTGCAATGCTTTTCCTTAATGTTGCCCCATGGATTGTGCTTGACCCTGCTGTAGCAACCTATATGCACTGTTAACAGAGTAGGATCCACTCTTTTCATGTACCCAAAACCAAGTATCCTCAGAATTTATATTGACATTCATCTTCTTGATCTATTTAACAGCATTTGGATTGAATAGCTCCCTCAAGACTTGCACTTTCCACCACCGAGTTTCCTATCTATCAAAACCTGCACTCTCAACTCCTTATCAACATTTGGATTAACATCAATAGGATTAAAATCTAGAAGCCATTGGTCTTTAAAAACTCTAACAGACTTACCATTTCCCATTCTCCACCTACAGCCTTTCTTAAAAAACTTAGCAGCTTCCCAAATCCCCTTCCAAGCAAAGGTTGAATTTGACCCCACCTTTGCCTTAAACAAACTATTTTTTGGGAAATACTTGGCCTTATAAACTCTAGATAACAGAGACCTTTATTTCTTAAGAGTCTTCATCCCTGTTTTGTTAAGAAAGCCAAGCTAAACAGTCTTAAGTCCTTAAACCTCATCCTTCCTCTAAACTTTGAAACACATCCCAACTGACTTCCTCACCAGAAATTTGCCATCATCATCTCTAATTCATAACACAAAGATTTAGATTAGGTTTGGGGGGTAAGATGAGAATTTTGTGTTTTGTTTTAGAGTTTAAAATATTATTTTTTAGTTTTAAAATTTGAAAAAGTTGAATTGGGATTTGAAAAATGTGTATTGAGATTTGAAAAAGTTGAATTGTTTATTATATTTTATATGTAGATTTGAAAAAGGTGTAATAATGAGTTGAGATGAGATGAGAATTTTTGAAAATTTTTAACATCCAAACCTATCCTTAGAGAACAAATAAAAACTCATTGCATAAGTTGGAATGGACATGGCGACACCTTTAATGAGCACCTCCCTACCCCTTTGAGATAATAAATTGCCCTTCCACCCTTGCATTTTCTACCACAGCTTCTGTTTTATACCTCAAAAAAAGCTTCTTTTTTTTTACCTACCCACCATAGGAGGGAGGCCCATATATTTCTCATACTATTATGTATAGCTCCCCCCCCCCCTCCAACTACATAATCTCCCTTTGCAAATCTTCTTTGACATCCCTACTAAACACCATGAAAGTCTTTCCTTTGTTGATACATTGACTAGAGGCTCTTTCATATTTGTTCAAAAGAGAGTGAATCTTTAAATTTGTAACCACATTAGTCTTGCAAAAAATTACACTATCATCCGCAAACAACAGGTAATTTACTTTGTGAGCTTCTCAGCAAATAGTAATCCCCTCCACAACTTCTCTACCCACAGTTATTTTTAATAAAGAAATTAGGCCTTCAGTACATAGAAGAAACAAATAAGGAGACAATGAGTCTCCCTGCCTGAGTCCTCTACTTGGATTTATAGGACCTTTTGGACAGCCATTTACAAGCACTGAAAAGAATACTATTTTTACACATTGCATCACAATTTTAATAAAACCTCTAGCAAAACCCAATGCCTCCATCATTTTTTCCAAAAACCCCAAATCCATCCTATCATAAGTCTTACTCATATCAAGTTTAAGGGACATAAAATCATTTTTTCCATTTATCTTATTTCTTAGAAAATGTAACATCTCATAAGCAATCAAAACATTATCATATGTTTGTCTACCTGGAACAAAAGCACTTTGAGTTTCAGAAATAACATCAGGAAGAACTCTCTTCAAGCGATTTGCAATGACTTTTAATAATATTTTGTAGAGTACATTACAAAGACTAATAGGTCTAAACTCTGCTACTTTTGAGGGAGAAGATTTCTTAGGAATTAAAGTAATAAAAGTGTGATTCAAACTCCTAGAAAAATCACCAGAATTTAAAGCCAAAGAGCACTGAGTCAATAACAGATTTACCTATCACAAACCAGTACTTTTGATTAAACAGGGGTAGCATCCCATCTGGTCCAAGTGCTTTCAAACGATGCATTTGTTTAACCACTTCCACAGCCCCATAAGGTTGCAACAAATTTTCATTCATCTCATCATTCACTCTAGTCTCAATTCCAGATAGCACATCCTCCATCTCCACTTGATCTTTAGTAGCAAATAACTACTGAAAATAACCAATAATTAAATCTTCCATGCGAGTTCCCTTTACCCAATTTCCAAACTCATCTTGTAGCTGAAGAATGCAATTCTAATATTTGCCCTCGAATGGAAATACTTGGAGTTACTATCCCCCTCTCTAGGCCATATCACATGAGCTCTTTGTTTCCACATTATTTCATCCCTCTCAAGCCACTTTGAACCTCAGCCCTAGCTTTCTTTTGTTCATCTAAACCAGTACCACAATAATCCTGCTCTTGTAGCACCTTCAGCCTTAACTTGGGATTTGAGAGTTCCTTTTGTACAGGTCCAAAGGAGCTTTGATTCCACAATCCCAGATCAAGAGCACATTTAGAAATAGAATCCATTACATGGTCAAGTGAATGTGGACAATCCATTTGACTCAAGGTCTTCTCAATAATAGATTTGCACTCCTTTTTCCTCCACCCATGTGGCTTCAAACCTAAACACCTTCCTACCCTTATTCCTAATAACCCCTCCCTCTATATCCATCCATATAGGAATATGGTCAGAATAAGCTGCCACCCCATGCTGAATCCTCAGATGAGGAAACAACTCACACCACAAAGAATTAGTGAGGAAACGATCTAATCTTTCAATAATTAAATCTTCCCCTTCTCTCTTGTTACTCCATGTAAAAGGAACCCTAACAAAACTCAAATCTCTGAGCTCACATGCTGTCAAAACCTCCCTAAAATCCATCAATTGTTTTTCACTGCAAGCCCTCCCCCCACACTTCTCAGATCAATAAAGGATTATTGAAATCCCCAAACACTACCCACAGCAAGTTCATCCTCCTACCCAAACTCTTGATCATACTCCATACTTCTCTTCTATGACTAACCTCAGAATGCCCATACACCCCAGTTAACCCCCATTTCTCCCCATGAGTGAGATTGAAAACCGCATGTATATGGTGTTTTGAGAAATTGACTATAGACAAATTAACATTATCATTCCACAGCAACGCAAGACCACCACTACGACGCACACAATCAACAACAAAACAATTTCTAAAGCCAAGTTTGAACTTACAAACCTCCAATTGCCAAGACTACAACCTTGTTTCTTGAAAAAAGAGGATATCAGGAGTTTCCTTTGTGATCAAATCACGAAGTGTGCGAATACCCCATGGGTTCCCAAGTCCACAAGGATTCCAACTGAAAATCTTCATGGTGTCAGGTGGGGCTGCACCGCAGCCACTACCTATATCTCTGTTTGGGATTCTACCCATCTTACTTCTTTTTGCACCATCTTCAAACAAAGCAATTCCCTTTCTCTTCTTGGCGCGACAATCTGAGTTCCCCTTCATAGAAATTCCATCAGAATTTTTGCCGCCATCCTGATCACCATCATGATCGCCCTCAAGGTTTGTCTTCACAACCCTTTCTCCCGAAGCAATTCTCTTCCTAGACTTCTTCTAAGGGTTAGCTACAGTTGGGATCTCTTTAGTAAAGGAAGCCATTGGTATTCCACTAGGGCCCAAGCCCAAGCCCACAACTTCTTCCTCCAAAATTGGTACCTCCATTAGATCCTCATCTGCAATCCTCTCCTTTTGAAAAGTCGTTGTCAACGTATCTTTTGACTTCCACTTCCCTAGTTCTAAGGAACCCGCAAAACCCTCATTTGATCTCGCCACAGTATTCACCTCAACTTCAGCTTCCCCCCGATCTTTTGGCAAGTGCTCACTACCATTGTTATTGCTCATTGGAGACTATTACTCCTCCGTCAGGGGCGGTGCATTTTGTTGCATCCCATCTTGGCGATTTTCACTCTTCCCACCTCTTTCGTCATTTGTAAAACCGGCTCTCAACCAATGACTAGAAGGAAGTTCTTTCATTTCTTTATAGACGCACCAACGTCACAATCCCTCTGAGTATGGCCTATAATACCACGAAAGTGGCAAAAACCTGGTAAGCATTCATAAGAGAATCGGACCCAACATGATTTACCTTTTCCAATGTTCATTCGCTTCCATCGTAATAGAGATTTAGAAGTATCCAGGTTGACCCAGACTCTCATATACTCGCCCCACTCCATCTCCCCCTGTCCAGATCGACTTCCAGCACATCACCCAACATACCTCCAATTCGATTCCCAACATAGAAATTTTGAGCCATCAATGGTAAGTCATATATACAAACCCAGAATGGAGCATGGACCAATTTAAGGGTACTGATCTGCATCAAACCATCAAACTCCTTCAGTCATATATACCAGATTTTTGGCAAGACAATTATTTTATTTTTAGGCCATAATTGGGATTTTGCCTTCTCCAACAAAATTCTCAAAATCTCAGATTGGCTGCCAAATAGGGTTTAACACCCTCCTATAGAAATAGGCCACATCAATGATATACAATTTAAAGAGATGAAGATGATCACATGAGGTTCTTACAGAAATAAAAAATAAAAATAAAAAAACCTACAAGTCCCATTCTTGAAAAATCTTGTTGTCTTCTTGCCTCATCTTTCTTTTTATCTCAGGTTCTCTCTCTCTTTAAAGCATTGATACAATGATTTTCCTTTTGATTTTATTTTGGTCAAGCTTCTAATTGGGCAGTGGCATGGGATGTGGGGAGGGAGATCATGAGGTGGAGTGCCAGATCACTATGGAAGTTGTCTGAGGAGATCGAGGATTGGAATGGTGGGGAAGATTTCTTTTTATTAAAAATGTAAAATTTTATTTTTAATTGATTGTGTTGTGTAAGTACAGTCTTGTGTTGTGTAAGTGTTAAGAAAATAAATTTGTAGAATAATATCTTGTATTTCTCATTGATCTCGTATACAAATATATAAACATGAGTGGATGATTTATACATAGAAACAGAGACAAATTAACTATGCAGAAATTGTATAACGATTAAATAAATAAATTGGTGGGATTGCTAAAATTGAGGGATTTAGGAGCTGTAATACTTCCCTTCAAGTTAGCGCATGAAGATCCGTAATGCCTAACTTGTGAGACAAATGATGAAAACATAATATTTGTTTTTAGGAACGGAGTACTGTGAACAAAGCAACTAGATCAAATTTAACGATACACCATCATATGGGTTCTCGATCTTTTTATCGTTTGTCTAACAAAATGAAAAGTTATTCTACTCCCTCTTAAATATTAACATATAATACACTTCTGATTTAAGTTCTAATATAGATTTTCTTTTTGTAGAAAGAAGAAAGTCCTGCTGACTATGATCTGATCCAATTGTATGCTAAATCACATAAAAATTGTGAGGGTGTTTGGACTAGTCCCGAAGCAAAGGAAAATTATGTAAGTTTAAGTTCCTTAATTCCATTGTGACTATATATTTTTGTTACTTATACTAACTAGTATGTTTTTATTTTTGTAAGACAATATGATATCTCTTAAGGAAACTGTTGCGGATCCATCTGATGCATCATCTGTCAATGATGCTTAGATCCTTTCTCAAGTTATGAGATCGCATTTTGGATATTTGAGAGGCTTAGGATGTTGAGTCAAGCCATCCTCAACATCATCATCCTCTTCTTGAGCAGATCGAATGACGACAATACTAAGAAATTGGAGGAAGCAGCACTTGAGATAGAATCATTGAGGTCTAAGGAAAAAGAGTTGCTGACCCGATTAGATCAAGTAATGGATCTTAAGGCGAGATTAGAAGAGAACATACAGAGGAGACTGGGGACGGAGGTATTAAAAGCTATGCTTGAATAGTTGCAGTCAATTACGTCTCAAAACTCTATGCCACCACCACATTCTTAAATTTTACTTTTTTCTCTATCTGTCTTTCTATTATGTTGTTCCAAAACGTTTAAATAATTGTGATGTTTAAATTACAACTTTCGTAATATTAGTTTTCTGTTTTTAATTAAATTCTGTACTGTATGATTAATATCGTTCGAATGTCAATTACCTTTATTAAATTCATTTGAACCAAAACAGACCCATTTGAATACAAAATAAAAAGTTCGAATGACTACCGTGATATATAGTCCATACGTCCGTTCGAACAATAAAATATTTGTTCGAACAACATTAATTTCCTAAACCTCGTTCGAATGGAACAAGTTTCAAAAATAAATTTTCGGTTCGAACAAAAATAATGTATGTTTGAACGAAAGTCATTTTATAAAATTATTGGTTCGAACGCATGACAATCATTCAAACATTCCAATCATTCGAACGGAATCAAATATAGTCATCTGTTCGAAAGAATATATTTTACATTCGAACGGTACGTGTCGGTTCGAACCTATGTTAATTCATTCAAACGTATTGTTGAGACAAAAAATTTTCGTCTTAAAAAAATCTTCCCGTTGGAATAGGTTCAAATAGTTCTGCCCAATTTTGTCCTTAAAAATCATTTTTTGAGACGAAATCCATTTTTCATCTCCAGAAACCTTTTGAGACGTTCTTTTAGAGACACAATTTTTTCATCTCCAAAACGATTTTGGGACAAAATTGAAATTTTTTGAGACAAAAATTTTGTCTCAAAAAACCAAAACTCTTGTAGTGTATGTGGTTGTAGGACAAAAGCCCTAATTTCACGATGATTTCGTTATTCGCTCAAGCGAGACTCAAGTGAACTCTATGTCTGATGTTCGCTCGAGCGATCACATGATGTTGAGCGTGTGTCGACCAAACTCTCTGCTTGAGTTTTGCTCAAGCGATCTGTTATGCAAACGTAGAGCGAACTTTTTGTTTAGTGATTCTTTAGTCACAAACAGGGAGAAATTTTTGTTGGGAGCAAGATTTGGCTTTGATTGCAAAATACTCTATCCATCCCACTTGCCCACCTCTTAGCTTAGATTAACACACTCAACTCATCTCTTTCATATATGTCTTGCTATACATTCCGAAAGTATTGTTGGGTTGTATGTGGAGCTTGGTTCGTGAGCAGAAAAGGTACAATCCGTGAGTTTGCTCAAGTCTTGCACAATAGTGGGCTCGAGTTGAATACAAATCCTTATGTTCACTCAAGTTGCGCTTGACACACCGCTCTAGCCAATGTCTATTGGTTGTTCGCTCGAGGTGCGCTCGACATGATGCTTGAGCGAAGAACTTATTTTTTGCCAATTAGGATTTCCAATGCTGTTTTCTATATATGTGTTATGTTTTGACTTCTTGTACATGTTTTTTAGTTGTTTTTAGTGAGAACAAAAAGAGGCAAAGTGTGAGTACATATTGTGTGAGAGAAAAAACCCTAGAGAGAGTGAGTTGAGATTTTGTGATTGTAATCTTCTCCAAATTAATAAAATTTCTGCAGCTCTGCGTACGTAGGCATGTTGCCGAATCACGTAAATTGTGTGTCGTGTGATTATTTCTGGATCGTTGCCCTTTATTTATTTGCTATCATTGGTGTGTGTTTTTCATAACAACTAGTATCAAAGCCAAGGTTAGGGTTTGAAAGAGAACGATGGCTGGAGACAAATTGAAAGCACCTAGGATCAAGAAGTTCAACGACATTATTAGATTATGCAGATCGAGAACTATCTCTATGGGAAAAGACTTCATCTTCCACTGTTAGAAAAGAAGTCGGACAGCATGAACGATGCTAAGTGGAATATATTAGATCGACAGGTTTTGGGGGTTGATCGGCTGAGCTATCCAAAACAATGGCACACAATGTTATTTAGGAGAGAACCACGATGGATCTCATTACAACTTTGTTAGGTATGTATGAAAAGCCATCGGCAAATAATAAAGTGTACCTGATGAAGAGTTGTTAAAACTGAAGATGTCAAAAGGTATGTCTGTGGCCCAATACTTGAATGACTTTAATACATCACAAATCAATTATCGTCTGTAGAGATTGAGTTTGATGATGACATATGAGCATTGATTCTATTGGCATCACTGTCAAATAGTTGGGATTCCAGAGAATGGCCAAGTAGTTGGGATTCCAGAGGCTGGCAGTGAGTAGTTCAGCCAACATGATGAAATTGAACTACGATGACGTATGTGACATGATCCTTGCTGAACAGGTATGTAGAAGAGACTCTGGTGAGTTATTGAATTCGAGATTAGCCCTGAATGTTGACAATTGGGGCAGAAGACATGCCAGTTCAAGCTCCAAGAGCAGGGGCAAGAGCATGACGAGATCTAGGCAGCAGATCACTTATTACAGTTGTGGCAAGCAGGGCCACATCAAGAGAGACTGCCGGAATCAGGAAAGTGCTGAGAATGACGCTATAAATGCAGTGCTCAAAGAAATATATGATGCACTAATCCTTGTAGTGCACAATCTGATTGATGATGGAGTGTTGGATTCAGAGGCTTCGTTCCATAGCAACTAAGGGTACAAATCAGTCGGTCCGGTCCAGTTTGTTGATGGACCGAACATTTTTGGTCTATTATTTTTTCGGACTGAACATCCATAGGGACCGGACCGGACCGGTAGCTATCGGTCCAGCCTAATTATTTTTTTATTTTTTATAAAATCAATTAATAAAAAAATTTATTTAAAATACTAAATTAAAATTAAGTGACTCATTAATGTAGATTATGTAATTAACTCAATAAAAAATATTTTATATGGTCAATGATAATAAATTAGATAAAAATTATATTATTAATTTATATAATTACTATATAATTAGCTAATTAATATTATATATTAGTTAATTGATAGAATATTAACATGTGTGAATAACATATTTAAAATTTTATATTGTTAATAGTGATAGGTTAGATGAAAATTACATAATAAATTGTATAATTATTATATAAATAATATATTTTTTTATTTTTATTTTTCATTCGGTCAGGTCCGATCCGGGGTGGAAAAATCTTGGATCGGGACTAGACCGAAACGTTTTTGTCCTTTAATACATGGACCAAGACCGATCGGTCTCAGTCTTGGTCTGGTCCGGTCCGGATTGGATCGACCGTTGCACACGCCTAATAGCACCTCATATCAAGAGATCATGCATAACTATGCTGTTGGTAATCCTAGAAAGATGTACGCAGCTGATGAAAATGCACTAGAAGTAGTGGGAGTGGGTGGTGTGTGTATCACACTCCTGAACAAGGGCGTGTGGGCTTTACAGCAAGTCACACACATTCCAAATTTGTAGAAAAACATTATCTTTGTGGGACAGCTTCCTGATAACAGTTATGTTGTAGCATTTTCTAGTCTAAAGAAGGGAGATGTGAGCTGCAGAGGTGACAGGGCTTGGCTGAGCCTGGTTCGTGAGTAGAGAAGGCACAACTCATGAGTTCGCTTGACTGTCACTCGAGTGAAGCTCAACTCGTGAGTTCGCTCAAGTCTTACGCAAAATTGGGTTTGAGCAAACCACAAACCCTAGTGTTCACTTGAGCTACGCTCGACACAGCGCTCGAGCCAATGTTCATTGGTGGTTCACTTGTGGCATGCTCGACACACTGCTCAAACGAATAACGTATTTTTTTGTAAATTAGGGTTTCTACCATTGTGTTCTATATATATGTTATGTTTTGACTTCTTGTACATGTTTTTCAACAATTTTCAGTACGAACAAAGAGAGTGAAAATGTGAGTATATATTCTGAGAGAGAAAAAGCCCTAGAGATAGTGAGTTGAGATTGTGTGATTTTATTCTCCTTTGAATCAATAAAATTTATACAGCTCTGCAGACCTAGCACGTTGCTGAACCACATAAATTGTGTGTCATGTGATTAGGCTTGTGTAGAAAAAAAAGAAACCCGGTCCTTCCGAACAACCTGACTCGACCTGACCGAAAAAGTGGTTTAAGTTAGCTTTTGGATCAAACCAGTTAAACATCGGTTTCAACCCGCACAACCCAACCTATTTTAAAGTACCTTAAGTTTGCTGCTTTGTAGACCAAACCCTTGTCGTCTAGCCCTCCCTAGTCCCCATTCTCTTTGTTAGGGGTGAAAACCGAAGGTCTTAGTGTGGTTGCGGTCCAAAACCGAAACCGCATCAATACCTTGAAAATATGTTTATCTTGAACCGAAACTAGCTGATGAAGGGGAAGAAAACTGTCGACATCGGTCTTGATTTTCTTTCAGTCGGTTCGCCAACGCCGACGCTAACTCAGAGAGAGAGAGAGAGAGGAATGAGAAACACAGAAATAGATTCACATATTCACATATTCACAAAGTTACACATAAACTCAAACTCCATCATCACAGATTCACAAAATTACAAGATTCACAATAAATATCAAACGATTTACAACAAATATCATACTATCACAACACTATTGGTACCCTCTCTAGGAAAAATAAAAGAGGGTACCATATAATATGCATGTAGTATAGAGCCATAGCTCTATATTTTTATGAAATCTTTTTACAACGGCAGCTAGCAGTTCTCATATAATGTATGTATATTTATTACACAGTATAGAACATCAAGCTACATGTCATTCTTCTCCACAAGAAACTATAAGTCTTCTGAGCACCAATAAAGAAAAGGGTTGATTTGTAATTATACTAGTTTCCTTTATTTTTCTATTCATTTGTAAATATGTTTTCGTTTATTAGCTGGCCTCTGCCTCCAGTACAATTTCAGTTAGTTTGTTACGCAGGATGATTATATATCCTGGGCATGATGTACAGTATTCATTATTGAGGAATATACAAAAGTTTCTCTTCCATCCTTTGTGCATTGCTCTCTGCATTTCCTCCTTACTATTTGATTACTGACATGGTATCAAGAGCTTGAGAGCTACTCATGGAGGATTTCGAAGGTTCCGATAGTTCTTCCTCAAACAATTCCAAAAACTCCTCTGCTCACTCAGCCCACATATCAAACACCTTACATGCCACAAACATACTAACTATCTGAACCTTGCCGACCCTAGCAACCCATTTTGGCTGGACAATGGCGACAACCCTGCCGTTGTTCTAGTCACCGACCTACTTACTAGTGATAACTATGCTACTTGGTCCCTCGCGATGAGCCGAGCTCTTCTTGCGAAAAATAAAATACGTTTCATCACTGGTTCCCTTCCTCAACCTACGAACCCCGATGATCCTCTTCTTGACTTATGGGAGCGCTGCAATGATATGATGGTTTCATGGCTTCAGAACTCTATAAGCCCTTCCATCAAATCTAGTGTTGCCTTCGTTGACAATGCTCATGACCTCTGGCTCGATCTTCAGGACCGCTACTCCCATCAAAATGGACCTCGCATTTACCAGCTCAAGAAGACCCTTGCCAGCCTTCAACAAGACTCTGACACTGTAAGTGTGTATTACGGCAAGCTCAAATCCCTTTGGGATGAATTACTTATTTATGATCCTATTCTGGTTTGTTCATGTGGGATGATGAGAACCCTTTCAGACCGTTACCAACGAGACTATGTTTTTCAATTTTTGATGGGATTACATGATACATATTCTCCTGTTAGAAATCAGATAATGCTGTTAGATCCCCTCCCACCCATCACCAAAGTTTTTTTCTCTCATTCAACAGCAAGAATGCCACTATCAAATGACCCCCACTTCAAACCCATCTGATTCCATGGCCTTTGCTATTCGGAAACCACATTCTTTTTCCACCCGCCTCTCATCTCCACAAAAATCAAAGAAAGACCGAGCCTACTGCTCTCATTACAAGATAACAGGCCACTCTTTTGAAACTTGTTTCAAGGCTGGAAATGCTGAGGCCCCCATTTGCTCTCATTGCAACATGTCTGGACATACAATGGAGAAGTGCTACAAGCTCCATGGCTATCCTCCCGGACACAAACTTTTCACTAAACCTCCAGGATCCACTGCTTTTACTGCTCACGCTACTCCAATTGACTCTGACCTTGAGGATCTCAGTGATGGTCGAGTAGGTCTTACTCGAGCACAATATCAACAATTAATGGCATTACTCCAACCAACGCAGTCCTCCTCCATTGCTCAGTCCTCTGCCAACCAAATTCAATCGAATCTTCTCCCTAAGTCCACTTCTCATATTTCTGGTATTTCCACTTGTTTATCCACCTGCACACACAATGATCTGTTCCAAGAACATATTCCTTGGATAATTGATACCGGTGCAACTAACCATATGGTTTGTTGCACCTCTTTTTTAACAACCATTACTTCTCTTGTTTCTCACTCTGTTAGGTTACCAAATGGCACAAATGTACCTATTACACACACGGGCACAGTTCACTTAACATCCTCACTGCACCTCACCGAAGTCTTGTGTGTTCCTTCCTTTAGTTTTAATTTAATTTCAGCCAAGAAGTTAGCTGCCAATCTCACTTGTTGCCTAGTTTTTTTCTCTGATTTTTGCCTTATTCAGGACCTTCTATCTTGGATAACGATTGGGAAGGGTGAAGTGAAGAATGATCTATATCACCTGCTCAACACAACTGTCTCTCCCGCTACCCTAGTGACCACTCTTTCTCATTTTTCCACAGTTGCAAAATCTGCTACAGCTTCCGTTTTACACACTGAAAATGTTACTGATCTATGGCACTGTCGCCTAGGCCATCTTTCTTTTCCTGTTTTGAATATGATTACGGATCCTATTGTAAAGAAAAACATTTCCATTACTAATACAAAATCTTGTTACATTTGTCCATTGACAAAATTTCATAGACTTCCTTTTCCTCATAGCAAACATTAGACATCAACACCTTTTGAAATTGTGCATTGTGATCTTTGGGGACCATGTTCTGTTCCTGCTTATGATGGCTCAAAATATTTTTTAACTTTACTTGATGACTTCACTCAGAGTACTTGGTTATATCTTCTTCCTAACAAAGTTGCCACCCGAACCAGCATTGATTCTTTTGCCAATATGATTGAAAATCAATTCAATTATACCATCAAAATTCTAAGAAGTGATAATGGAGGCGAATTTAAAATGAAGGATTTTTTCCACAAAAAAGGGATCATACATCAAACAAGTTGTGTTGCCACTCCACAACAAAATGGAGTTGTGGAGAGGAAACACCAACATTTACTTAATGTGGCTGGTGCTTTAAAATTTCAAGCCGGTCTTCCTCTTGAATATTGGAATGATTGTGTTTTAACAGCCACCTATCTTATCAATAGGACCCCTACTCCCCTTCTTAAAACAAAACACCTTTTGAACTTTTATTTAAATCACCACCCACTTATTCTCATTTAAAGGTTTTTGGATCTCTTTGTTTTGCTGCCACTCTTTCACAAGGAAGAACAAAATTTGATCCCCGAGGTCGCATGTGCATTTTTCTTGGATATCCCTTTGGAACTAAAGGCTATAAATTGCTTGATCTTGAGTCCAAAACCACTTTTGTTTCTCGGGATGTACTTTTCCATGAATCCATCTTTCCACTTCAATCTTTACCTTATCCCTCATCCAATCCTTCTCCAAACCCCTCCCTTGTTTTCACTAAATCTTTGCCGGACTCCCTTGATTTTCCTACAACCTTTTCACCTCCACAGGTCAGTCCATCCCCTCCCTACCTCGACAATTCATCCTCCCTTGTTTCACCTCAGCAACATGTCACACCATCCCAAAATTCTTTCACCTTTTCTCCTTCTCCTAATCCCTCACTTTCCACACAAGGTCCTCCAACTCACCCTCCTCTTCGCAGGTAACAAAGGGCAAGGAGAGCTCCTCAATATCTGTTGGACTTCCACTGCAACCAGACTTCACATTCAGACCTTTCTCAGTTGCTGTCCACGGCTTCTCCTTCCTCTACTGGTAATCCTTGCTCTTTAGTTAATTTTCTATCCTACCAGAAATTTTCTCCTTCTTTTACTGCCTTTTCTACTTCCATTTCCATTGCTTTTGACCCTACCACTTATAAACAAGCTGTCAAACACCCTGGTTGGTGTCAAGCCATGAACATTGAATTGTCTGCTTTAGAACAGAACCAAACTTGGATTATCACTGATTTACCTCCTGGCAAAGAGGCAATTGACTGCAAATATGTCTACAAAACTAAGTTCCTTGTTGATGGTTCTGTAGAAGGTTGAAAGCAAGACTTGTTGCAAAGGGGTTCACACAAAAAGAAGGCATAGACTATACGGAGACCTTTTTCCTAGTCGCCAAACTTGTTACTGTCCGAGTTTTACTAACTGATGCAGCAGTACAAAGCTGGTCCCTTCTTCAATTTGATGTTCACAACGCATTCCTCCATGGTGATTTAAATGAGGAGATTTACATGCGTAAACCATCGGGTTACCACAAAGGAGGACCCAATCAAGTTTGCAAGCTTCTCAAGAGTCTTTATGGACTTAAACAGGCCTCCCGACAATGGTATTCTAAATTTTCCTCTTCACTCATTGATTTTGGATTTGAACAATCTAAAGCCGATTATAGTCTCTTTACTAAACTAGATGGCTCATCTTTTATTGCCTTACTAGTTTATGTAGATGATATTATTGTGGCTGGTAATTGCCCTTCATCTATTGCTGCACTCAAATCTTTTCTTCACTCATTTTAAGATTAAAGATCTTGGATGTTTGCGATATTTTCTTGGTTTAGAAGTTGCTAGGTCTTCCAAAGGTATTTACTTGTGCCAAAGGAAATACGCTTTGGACATATTGGCTGACACAGGGACACTAGGCAGCAAGCCACTTCAACTGCCCCTTGAGCAGAATTTTAAGCTCAGCAAATTTTATGGTGATCCACTACCAGACCCGAGCCTCTATAGAAGACTTATTGGCCGTTTGTTGTATCTCACAATCACTCGGCCAGACATATCTTATGCTGTCCAGCTCCTTAGTCAATTCATGGATCATCCCACGACTTCACATTTGACTGCAGCTCATAAGACTCTTTGATACATCAAGGCAGCACCTGGACAGGGTATATTACTCTCATCTTCATCTCCATTTTAGCTTCAGGCCTATTGTGATTCAGATTGGGCCTCGTGTCCTGATACACGTCGCTCTGTTACTGGGTATTGTGTGCTTCTCGCCAACTCCCTTATTTCTTGAAAATCCAAGAAACAATCTATGGTATCCCGCTCTTCAGCCGAGGCCGAATATAGATCCATGGCTTCCACATGTTCTGAGCTCACTTGGCTTAGGTACTTACTCCTTGACCTTCGGATTCCACATCCTCAGGCTACCACACTTTATTGTGACAACCAGGCTGCACTCTACATTGCTGCTAATCCGGTCTTTCACGAACGTACCAAGCATATCAAGTTAGATTGTCACTTAATCAGAGACAAAATCCAAGAGGGCAGTATCATCACAGCTCATGTTGCCTCACAATGCCAACTAGCTGATATTTTTACAAAGGCTTTGCCCTCCTTCATTATTAAGTCACACTTATCCAAGATGGGAATAGTTAACTTCTATTCTCCATCTTGTGGGGGGCTATTACACAGTATAGAACATCAAGCTACATGTCGTTCTTCTCCACAACAAACTACAAGTCTTCTGAGCACCAATAAAGCAAAGGGTTGATTTGTAATTATACTAGTTTCCTTTATTTTTCTATTCATTTGTAAATATGTTTTCGTTTATTAGCTGGCCTCTGCCTCCAGTACAATTTCTGTTAGTTTGTTACGCAGGATGATTATATATCCTTGGCATGATGTACAGTATTCATTATTGAGGAATATACTGACAATATTAGCTTAATTACAGCATTTCAGCTTGTGTGGTGGCAGGCGACGAATGACGGTCCTCAAGTTTTGAAGTGCTGATGAGGACTTCATCCCTCGAAGAACCTTCATTTACATCCGATGTGCCTTCTTTTCTAACTAATATGCCTGCCAGAACTGGAGGTCTTCCAGGATTTCTATCTGCATAAAACTTTCTTACGGGACTAACAACTTTCTTCCAAACGCTTTCGTTGAGGCCTGGAGTTGCATTTCCTTCGAAAGCATCTTGAGGCTGAGGACGACTTTCTGGTGTGCGAATTAGTGATAGTAGAAGACAAATGGTAGAGGTGGCAAAAGATGTTAGATAGAGAACCCAAAAGTTCTGGAGGTTGAGGCTTTCAGGTCTGTTGGAAGCTGTTGTGTTGGTTGAACATTCATCTGAGGGAATTAACCATTTATCTTCCAGTGACCTTAAATCTCCATTCTCCGACAGTTTTAGAATAGCTTCAGAAAAATCCCTAGCAATTGGCGACCCTTTCTGGAAGACCTGAGTGGAGTAACAACAGATTTCTATAATTAGTTTCTTTAGTATTAAATTAAAAAGTTGAATAGAAATCAGAAAAATGAAATTAGTTTTGACCACTATAGACTCCCTGATCCCAGATCAATTGTTTCTTTGCGGATAGGATGCCGGATGGATTGATAATCTATTTTCACATGCAATCATAATATATATATATATATATATATTTATAGGTTTATATGTGCATGAATTAATATTTTTGAAGAATCATTTTTCTTGTTGCACAAAATTTTTTTGTACCATGCATGCATTTTGGGGATGTGGATGAAGCGAGGGAGGGGGATTTTCTTCTGATCTCTAAAAAACTTTTCCTATGGCTTGGTGTAATTTCAAGTTAGTACTTACAAAGCCCAATCCTCCAAATCTGGTGTTACGTATGGTGGCTGTGTATCCTTTGCAAAAGTGTTTGAGGAAAACTTTCTCATACGGGAGTTCAAGAAAGGCAGCAGATATATTGTTGCTTTCGAATTGGCCTGGGTAGTTGTATTCACTGTTAACGTTCACGATATTCTCTGGTTTGAAATGAAGCACGTTCTCCATGTATTTCCTTACAAAAGAATCGCCATCGCAACCAACTTTCTTGTTGTTCTTCAACAACCACTCAATGTCCGTAACGTTTGGTCGCAGTTGTTTCACAGTGAGCATTGAAGACAGACTAGCAGTGTAGCTCGAGGTTAGGATCAACACGATAAAGAGCCAGACTACAATAACCATGCGTGTGTAATTGTTGTGGATCCTTTCACCTGCAAAATGAAGCCGCGTACGTGTGGTATATATGAGCACTAATCCACTTGTTCATACAATATCAAACATATTACTGATATAGAAATCTGCCACCTGATCAGTCAGTACGTACAAAAAAATAAGTACACGGACTTAGAATCGACGCAGTATATATAACTTAATTGATACTTACGATGAGCAAAGAAAATAGAAGAGAAGGTAAACCAAAGTGCAGTGCAAATCTGATCCTTCCAAGAGCCATTAAAGTCTGGATTGTATTGACGCTCCAGGATCCAAACTATGAGCACAGTGTACATCAAGATGGCACCGGTGACCACCCACATTTCCCAGGTGAAAGGCTTAGCAAACATCAATGGTGAGCTATCAGTTTTTTCTGGAACTATCATAGCCAAACCTGACTCAGCATATGGAAGAGTAAAATCTACATATTGAAACCGATCGGCAAGTATGGTCACATCACCAATGATAGCATCGTAAGTCTTTTATTGTAGTTCGCCGCCCCCATGCAGGACATGATCACAAGCATAAAATCATAATCAAAACATTTAAACAGAATCTTAAATAATAAACATTATAATCATTGAAGAAGGTTTAGAAGAAGTTGGTACCTTATTAGAGACACTTTGAACCAACTCATTGTAGGTGCCATTGAATGCCTCGAATTGGTATGTCAGATTATACTCTAGAAGCTCAAGCACCTTCGAGAATATTTCAATGCAGAAACCAACTGCATATTTTTTGTCATTCGGTTTCTTCGTATAGTCAACCTTCACAAACTTCTCAAACGTTGTTCTACCTGGAACCCCAATTTTAAGGGGCTTTGCATCAGTAGGCATGTCCCAACCTTTTGGAGTCCGCTTTAAGTTCCCTGGCCAAATTACTGGACCGGACAAATTAGAATTTGCACTATCAAGCACATTACCAGTAAACGGGCTCATGGAGAAACCCAACTCTGGTGTCCAGAAATCTATTTCTTTGTACCTCTTTCCAACCACGTTTACAATTCTCAGAATAGGAGTGTCTGAGAGCTGGCCTTCTTCGAAATGTATTTTGCCACTTAAACCAGAGAATTTACTTGATAACAAATAGTCTAAAAATTTTTTTGGACTGCTATTGTTGCTACTCATTCTCTCTATGGCTTTTGTAACCATTTTAATGCTATCATATGCTCGCAGAGCATAAATTCCAGGGTCGAAGTTATCTTCCTCTAGATATTCAGCTCTGAATTTTTTCCGGAATTGGCCTTTGAAGACTTGATACTCAGAATTGCCTATCTCGGGATAGTATGCCTTAATTCCTAATGCACCTTCCATAGATGAAATAACGGAGTTATTGACAGAGTCCAGCAAGCTTGTAATGCTGTCTGAAATTATCCAAGCTGATTCTCCCCCAACAAGTCCCATCTTCTTAGCTTCTCTGAACAAATAAGTTGCCATATCTAGTGATGAATGAAGGACCACAAAGACACGAGATTGGGTTTTAATTAGCTTAATCAGCTCTTCGTGGACAACCCTTCTCGGATCAGACACAGAAGATAGTGGTGGGAGAACCAAACGGTACTCAATCTCCGAACCAACATTTTGAAGAGCCTCGGATAGAAGTGCAAACATGCCGGAGTCACTGCCATAGGCATCATCTTCATAAATCGCAATTATCCTTTGCCAATTGTATGCATGAACAATATCTGCAATGCATTTTATCTGTTGAGAACCATTTTTAGCCATCTGTATCAAGAAAGGCCAACGAAGCGGCATTAGAGGTGGGTTGATGGCTGGTGCTGCAAACGAAATGACCGGAACATGAGCTTGCCCTCCAATAATTGCAACACGAGCTGCTTCCTGCCATGTGTGTATGCCAATAATCACTCCAAACTTTTTGATCTCTCTAATTATCATTGCTTCAGCTGCAACAAAATTTTAATAAAATGAGTTGTTAATCAAGAACAGTGGGATTTTCGATTGTGCGTTCTTAAAACAGAGAGAGAGAGAGAGAGAGAGAGAGAGAGAGAGAGAGAGAGAGAGAGAGAGATTAATGAAAATCATTTCTGTATCATACAATAATAGAATTTGCACGAAAATGGAGTTGCTTCTTTGGCAGAGCTTTAAAGGATATGGTGCTAATTAGTTTAATTTAAGCCACACAATACTTTAAGCAATTCAAAGATAAGATTTAGTACTGGAGAAAATACGCTACCAAAAGTCGGCTTTTCAAGTCCTATCCATATTATTGAACATGTCAAACCCCGGGGCCTCATGTTACATGACTATATATCAACCATGAGAATTGACTTATTCTGATACAAAATTATATATTATTTTTGTCGTAAATAATTTACCTATTTTTCTTGTAGTAAATTGGATTAATTAATAACAGTACTGTTGAGGGATTTGACATATTCAATAATATGGATAGCAATGATTAAGATTGACTCATTTACTATTTAAACTAATACAATCCGAACCCATTTTGAAAACATGAATTACCTTTTTGAGAACATAATTATTCTCAAGTACATATTCACAAACTATTTTATTACTAATTATAAATTATTCCCTATTATTTCAACTACTATTCTTATTATTATTCACAAATTACCCAAAATACTCTTGATATCCAAACGGAAGTCACTCGCGGCTAAGCTAGCGTACGAGCATCGATCATAATTAATTAACAACAAATAGAAGGCATTATAGTTATAAAACAATATCACATGATGCGCTCATCAGTTTCCTGCAGCTTGTAAGGGGTACCTAGCTACTTCTTTGTAATTGACAAATCTATCTGATCAGCTGATTACATGATTTTCGCCCATGCGTTTCTGATCCTAGGCCAATTCTCATCTGTACTAAGAAATATAAATAAGTAAAATCCACATCTTTCTATCATGAGTTTAATCTTTTGAAATAAACAACGATTTCACACAAATTTTTGTCGTGGAACTTGGATTCAATAATTCAAGGTTATTCATTGTCTGTACTTGAGTACCTGATGATCTATACATGTTTTCGGAAATATGTGCATGCATAAAAAACCAAGGTAAATACATATATAACAAACGCACAAATCTTATACTAGATTATATGCATTGAATCAAAGTTTGTAGAAAGATATAAATATATATATATATAAAATTATCCCCAGTACTTATCTTTTATTATTTAAAAGAGAATGACTAATTTCAGTATATAAATGGTTTGGTTTAGTTTTCTAGCTAATTCCGCTTTGCTTTATAATTATCTTTCATTATTTGATTTCCGACGGAAAATCTGAACATCCTACTGTTAGCAAAATGGGTGATAGAGATTAGAGACGCCATACCGGAGGCGGAAGGGACACTAAGCTGGGAAAGAGAGACTTTGTGAGTCTTTGAATGGTTGTTGTAGTTTTGAGCTGCAATTTCCATGGCGACTTTCTCTTCCTTCCCAATACGGGTATTAGGATCAATGATCATACCGATACCCGTAACTTTGGTTTTGGTTTCAGCTCCATCGGAGACGATAAGAAGAAAGAACAGTACTACAGCGAAGAGCAACCATGCAGGATAGGGCATTTTGGCGATATTGTATTTTGGGAATTGTGGTTGTTGTTCACTGGGGATTCTGGGATAGTAGAAAACTTCATCACCGTCTTGGGCGCATATATATGCATGGTCTGGCAGGTTGGTGGTTGCCGGCTCTTTTTAAAATATTATATATATATATATATATGCACGTTCTGCTAGCTATATTTATGTCAAAACACATTTCCACGAGGAAGAATATCAGGGTGGAATCCGGAAACTTTGACTCTTCTCGCCTTCCATGAAGTTGCCTTCAAATTTCCAACGACGGAGGGAAATCGATCGCACGTCATGCTGCATGCATTAATCACAATAAAAATTACAAACGTCAATTTATGCTCCGTTTGCATCGACAGCTCACATGAGATCATAAGATAAGATGAGATAGGATAAGATATTTTGAATAGTAATTAAATAAAATATTATTAAAATATATTTTTTGGTATTATTTTTAATTTGAGATTTAAAAAAATTGAATTGTTTATTATATTTTTATAAGAAAATTTGAAAAAATGGTAATAGTTAAGATGAAATGAGATAAGAGTATTATGTATTCAAAGTGAGCATTAATGTCATACTCAGTTGGGGTTTGGACGGTTGGGACGGTTGCTGATCACATGATAATATTCTTCCTGAAGAAGACATTGCTGAAATCCAGTGGCCTTTGTCATTAAAGTGTATGTGACCTGATTGGCCTAAGACATTACAAAATCATTAATTAATAAATATTTCTTTAACCACTAATTGTTTTTGGCAAATGCACATGATTGGCAAAACTCCCAACTTTCAAAATGAAAGTCTGGAGTTCGAAACTCCTCATTTCCAAATGTATAAATAAAAAAATATTAATTCTTTTTATAAAAATAAAAAGGTATCGGTAGCCACTCTCGATGAAAAGAGTGGCATTTCCCATGCATACATGAAGGAATAAAACACCATGTCCACATAAGATTTCTACTGAAATCCTCTACTGAAATCTTTTTTAATTTATTTTACTTAATGATTAAGTAATTGTTTTTAAATGAATATGTGATTTTTTTTTAAATATTTAAATAGTTTAAAAAATGGTGAAAGAAAAAGTAAAAAAAAATTAAGTGATCCGTAGAAAATTTCGGTAAAAATTCTTTGCAGATGTAGCAACGTACATACATAAATGGCTTCCTTAACATGGAAGTCTAGCTTGGTGTCAGAATTACGTGCACGTTTGGAACTTGTTTTATTTTTTGTGTTCAAAACCATTTTGGGGGAAAACGCGCTTGTGTTTTGAAAATAATTAAAATCTAATTTCTAAACGAACAGAATCCACTCATTTAAGAGACAAAATAAATAATCAAATTTGCATGTTGGGAAACAGACAATTTAATTGGTAGGGCTTATTTCGACGTACTTTTAACGTTTTCATGACTCTTTTTCATTGTGAATTATGATCTGTAATTCTAGCGGCCACAGCTTGTTCCAACCTTTGGGTCCGTTTCTAGATGGCTTGACCAATTCCTAATTTTAGTCTCAATTCAATGTACATTCAATGCTTGGGCAGTTATACTGATCAGCATGATGAGCCAATCACTCCGATATGGCCGTAGGATATTTCTGATTAAAAAAAAAAAAAAAAGTGAATTGCAATTGTCTGTATATATTTCTAAATTCTTCGGAAAATTACATTAACCTCTCCAAACTCTACCAGAGAAAAGAACCATGAATATGACAAAGTTCTCCGCATGCTACACCCTGGGTTTAGCTACAAATTAATCAAGATGGTCGACAATGATCCACAGAATTGGGCCAAATGGCCATCAGTAGACAAAACACCATCTACGAATCGATTGACAGTAGACTGAATTGTACATTTTGTAATTTACATACATAACTCGCATTCTGTCTGCGTCTGATCTTACGTATAGAAATCCGGATCTGATAGATATTGGTCGATTTTATGTTGATAGCTTTGGATTACTTCAATGAAGAATATCAGCGCAAATACCATTAAAAAAAAAAAAAAAAAAAAAAAAGAAAATTGTTTGAATTGAGACAATATCACGCATATGTTAGTAGTTTTGACATAACTTTAATGCTCGAAACTTTCTCCTACTCTGGAGAAGAGATTCCTGGTTATGACTATCAGAATTATGCATATGACTAATTTTGAAAGCTTTTTTCGACGCTCAAGTCATGGTCATCAGGCTACGCTTGGTAATTTCCTTTTCGATCCTGAAATCAGTCATTTTTTCCTGACAATATTTCACAATCACTTTTAGAGATTATTCTTATTCTAGTGTGGACCAGATTTTTGGCAAGACAATTATTTTATTTTTTGGACAATTATTCTAGGGAAATACGACTGCATCATATGTCTTCCATTTTGTTTTTTGGATCCACATTACAACGTAGTCTTTATCAGAACAAGATATGGTAATCGAAGTAAAAGAAAACAATAATCAAATGAGAATTCCAGTTTAGAAAATAATAGTCAAAGATCCCTACTGTTGCTACGAGCTAGCTGTTCCTAGGGGATTCCCCGTTTGCTTTAAAAAACTAGGAGCCAGTCAAAGCTAGACAAACTATAGGAAATGTCTTGCAGACATGTTGTTGAAGTGCAAGTTAGAAATGAGAAGTTTCAACCAACGGCAGAGCATAGTTCCGTATGTCATTTCCAGTCAATTTTCTTGCTACAGTAAGTCGTTGCTCTAGATGCCATGCCTGCCCTCTACCATTGGGCAGAGGGCAGGCAGGGTATCTAGATTCTGTTTTTAGGCAAGGTGGAGATCATTATATTTCGGTTGTGTTTGATAAGTAAGGTAATCCTATGTTGGTCAATATATTTATACATAATAAATACTATAGAGTCTATTTTACTATCTCCCTCTTCCATTTCAGATCGAACGATTAGTTGAGAGGATTTTTTTTTTCCTTCTTATCAAATTCGATTTAATTTAGAAGTATAGATAGTGAGGTAACTTGTAATGTTTAACTATCAACTTAGGTATCAAGTAGAAAAGAAGACAATGCTTGTTTGTTTTGCGACATTAATCACCATCTACATGATGATGAACATTAACATGAATGGTCGATATAGCTAAAGTTAAATTGTTACCTTGTTGGCGATACCACAAACCAGTTCGTCATAGGAGCCATTGAAGGGCACAAATTTGTAAGGAAGAGAATAATTCAAATTTTCCAGCACCATTTTGAAAGCTTGAATGCACCAACCGTCGACATCTGTATTTTCGACCGGGCCCTCACCGTACTCTTTGTACCTCTTATTTTCCTGCTTTTCTCGTTCGTCTCCCCTCCCAACCACATTTACAATCCTAAACTCGGGATTTTGCAACAGCTTTCCCGCTTCGAAAGTTATCTCGGTGCTTAACCCAGAGAACTTGCTTAACAGAATATTCTTTAACGAAAAATGCCGTGTACAACCGCCAGGGAGAACGTTTGGGAAACCGGTGCTTACGTGGAATTTAAACGCACCGTTTCATTTGAATTGTCAAATCGCACGTCGTCTTCTCCACGAAGCCAACCATCTATTGTGGTATGCATTTCAAAAGAGAAAAAAAGTCGTTCTTTTTTACAGTGATATGCGCCCCCCTCCCCCAACCAAACAGGAAATGAATAGTGATAATGGCAGAAAGAGAATAGTAACCAAAGAAGCTTACCAGCTTTTGAGTAGTGAAGATCCACTTAGCTCGGTGAGACGAGGTCAGGAAATCGGCCATGGCGACTCGGAAACCGAAATCCAGTTGCTTTAAGAAATTTATCAGTTATTATTATTATTTAGCACCGGGTCTTTGGATTTGTGATAAACTCAGATAATTTATCAGTACTTTCTATTCTTTTTTCCTCATGAGACTGCTCTCGCTGGGTTCAATCTTCTCGGTTTTTATTTATTTATTTTTTGTCAGATGCTTACGTGTCAACCGGTTGCACGGCAATTCCGCTAGCCAGTTGTATCTAGCAAAACTGTTCTTTAACAACATATCTGGGCTACTGTTGTCGCTAGTTGTTCTCTCTATGGCCTGTGAAATGGCCATAATGCTATCATATGCACGGAGATCAGAAATTCCCGGCTTGGGATTAACTTCCTCTCGATACTCGGCTCGGAAATCTTTGGAGAACTGGGCATAGAAGTCTTTATAAGAAGTAGGTTGGGTTTGGAAACAAGTTCAGATGAGATGAGATGTTTTGAATAGTAGTTGAATAAAATATTGTTAGAATATATTTTTTAGTATAATTTTTATTTTGAGATTTGAAAAAGTTGAATTGTTTATTATATTTTTATATAGAAATTTGAAAAAATTATAATGATTGAAATGATATGAGATAAGAGTATTGTGTAAACAAACGGAGACTTAAGGATATGTTTGGGGGGTAAGACAAGAATTTTATGTTTTGTTTTAAAGTTTAAAATATTATTTTTTAGTTTTAGGATTTGAAAAAATTGAATTAAAATTTGAAAAAGGATTTGAAAAAGTTGAATTGTTTATTATATTTTGTATGAGAATTTGAAAAAGTGTAACGATGAGGTGAGATGAAGATTAGAAATCCCATCTTGTCTTTGCACCTGTCATAGATGAAATAACATAATCATCAACCGAGTCCAGGAAACTTGTAACACTTTCCGCGATAATCCAAGCCATCTCTTTCCCTTTGAGTCCTATGTTCTTGGCTTCTCTAAACAAATGCGTCGCCATCGATAAAGATGACTGAAGAACAATAAAAACCCGAGATTGTGTCGTTTCCTGTAGCTTCACCAACTCATCGTGAACAAACACCTTTGGATCGTCAGACAAAAAGGAAAATGGTGGAAGAACGAAACAGTTGTGACGCCCCGACTCCCACATACAAAAAACCTCACCAATCGTGAAGTCAGGATGATGACACACGGTCACACATCCCAACGACAAGTGCCAAGTGTGTGCAACAAATAAACATTGCACAATAAAATATGCAGCGGATAATAATAATTAAGTCACTAGTACCAGAATCTTAGTTTAATACAGATATCCAAATACAAAGTGTTTAAAACATAAACCAAATGTCCCATAAAATATACCAAAGCAGAAAATAAAAACATAACTCGAGTGATCCCAAATCACTCCTCCGGCGAAGCCAAATCCTCAGGCTCGGCACCTGCATCATCATAATCAAAATATGCAGTACCATTAAACGGTACCACAGGTAAGTTATAACCTAACCAATCCTGAAATAAAAATACATTTAAGCATCTAATCATGCATGCCCATGATGCAGCATGCAAGAAATGCAACACACGCCAAAAATCACATCTTGGCCCAAAAGTATTAATTCTGTCATTTTCCCAGAAAATGACAAACAAAATCAACTCACGCTATTTTTCCAGAAAACAGCCATTTTTTATTTATCCATTAATTCATATGCAACATGGTCTCCCCTATAGACCATCCGCACGTCCTGGCTAATTTACGAGCGATGCCCAGCTCTGCACCAGGTGCGTTCGTGGCCAGGTCATCCTCTAGCCTCTGCCAGCAAAAGGGCCACGGAGTCGGCACGTCCAACGTCCGATCCCGTTGTCACCCGGCGACAACCCAGGGACGTCACTCAGTATATTCCACTCCCGAGTGACCAGAGGAGCTCCACCGAGATAATGCCCCATCTCGGCTTGGGGTCGTGATACACACGCACCCAAAAATCCATTTCCTTATGAAAACCCAGTTTTCAAAATAATCACATGATCATGAATGCAATATGCAATGTACCAACTCACAATAATCACAACCAACAACCAATCAGAATACAATATAATCAATACACAATTTCTTCGTCCTCAATTCATCCACCCCCGAATTCTCCTCGGACTCAGTCCGGAACCAACCAAAAATACAGTATAAACAATTAGTGCAAAAATATATTTAAATCTCAAAAGATTGTTAGGAAATACTTACAGTGCTATAAAAATATTTTCGGAGGATTACGAGAGAGCTGGAAAGCACAAAAGCCGCAACTTCACAGTGTAGAAACACTGTGACCGAAAACACAGAGAACTCAAAATTTACACGGGGTCAAACGAAGACTTGGGAACGGTAGGGTAGGGCCTATGGGAGGTGGTGAAGCTAATGGTGGTGGCCTTTGGCCGTGGGTGGTGGCCGAAATGGCGGTAGAAGGCCGGATAGGCAAAAATGGTTTTGAGCTCGGCTGGGCTTCACCGGCGACGGATCGGGGCTAGGGTTGGGTCTAAAATGTTGCTAGAGGGCTGGTGAAGAAGTAGCGAAGAAATGGTGGCCGGACGGCAGCGGAATGGGTGAAGAAGTGCCGTGACTTCGCACGGCTCTCGGAGGCAAACGGCGGCAAGGGGTGGCCTGAAATTGAAGGGCGTTGGTCGCCGACAGCTGGGGAGTCGAACGGCACCGGCGGTGAGGGTCACGGACGTGTTGGGACCCCATCAAAAACCCCATCTAAAACCGCCCTAGGACAAGGTCCTAGGCATGCATGGACAACAAAGGTCGGGCCACTCACGGGGTCAAGGCCAACCTTGGAGGACTTTCCTAGAGGTCTAGTGTTTGCCCTAAGAAGATTGCATGAATGGCACGGGTCAATTAGAACATGGCTCACATTTTCCTACTTGGCCGTGCCATGGTTCAGCCTTGACAGCCCATTGACATTGCCGCTGACATGCCCTGACAGCCCCACGGGCCATGCCTTGACACTACTGCTGACATGCCATGGCTCGCCCATCAGCATGCCCAGCAGCCCACTAGCACGCCCAGCAGGCAGCCCCAGCGCCCACCAGCCTGGCCGGCAGCATCAGCCGCCCACCAGCACCACAGGCATGCCATGGCCCCTGCCAAGGCACGCCCAGCTCAGCACCACAGCCATGCCGCAGGCATGCCATGGCCCCAGCCATGACATGCCCTTGACAGCCCATAGTGCGGCTATTGATCGTGCGCAGCCCAGCGCACGGCCCTGCATGCGCACGCCTATGCGCATGCCCCTCCGTGCGCCCCAGCACGCGGCCCTGCGCTGCACATCCATGCGTGCAGGCCAGCGCACGCCCATGTGCCGCGCGCCCCAGCGCGCGGCCCTGCGCCGCACACCCATGCGTGTGCCCTTGCGCCGCACGCTCACTCATGCGCCCCAGCGCATGCCTCAGCCCCGCATGCCCCTGCATGCGCCCATGCGTGCGCCCCAACGCCGCATGGCCCTGCGCACGCCCATGCGTGCGCACCTGCGCCACACGCCCATCCGAGCGCCCCCGCGCCCCACGCCCCTGCGTGCGCCCCTGCGCCGCGTGGCCCTGCACACGCCCATGCTTGCGCCCCTGCGCAAGCCCTTGTGCCGCACGCCCATGCGCCGCACGCCCATGCGCCGCACGCCCATGCGCCGCGCGCCCATGTGCCACACACCCATGCTTGCGCCCCTGCGCAAGCCCATGCGCCGCACGCCCATGCTTACGCCCCTGCGCAGACCCATGTGCCGCACGCCCATGTGCTGTGCGCCCATGTGCCGCACGCCCATGCCTGCGCCCCTGCGCAAGCCCTTCTGCCGCATGCCCATGCGCCGCAAGCCCATGCCTGCGCCCCTGTGCCGCACGGCCCTGCCTGCGCCCATGCGCCACATGCCATGCCCCTGCCTGGGCCACGCCAGACCAGCACATGGCCTGGCCATCAGCACGCCAGCACGTGCACGCCCTGCGCGCGCACGCCTGCGTGCACAGCCATGCCATGCACATAGCAGCCCACGCCCAGCCCATGCCTGGGCCATGCAAGCCACTCGCCAGCAGCCTTGCCAGCCATGCCATCAGCAAGCCTTGCCAGCCATGCAGCCATGCCATCAGCAAGCCCTGCCAGCCATGCAGCCATGCCACCAGCAAGCCATGCCAGCCATGCCAGCGCCTAGCCCATGCCTAGGCCATGCCAGCCACATGCCATCAAGCATGCCAACGCCCAGCCCATGCTTGGGCCATGTCAGCCACTTGCCAGCAAGCATGCTAGCCATGTCAGTCATGACCATGGCCCATGCCACGGGCCAGCCAAGGCCACCAAGGGCCAAACTAGCCATGGACCATCATGGGGCCATCCAAGGCCTTACTATCTTATTATCTTTATTTAATTTATTTATTTATCTTTCAAGGGACCAACTAGGGTTTCCACTTTGTAAACTCTATAAATAGGACCCTTAGCCTCTTAGTTTAGCATCTTTGAATCCTTAGTCATTTGGCATTTTTCCTTTGTGGAACGGTTTGGTGTGTTCTTGAAGAACACTTCGGTGCTTAGCACTTGGGCTCTTTTGGGTGCAATTCGTGAATCCCAAAGAGAGGATTAACACCTTGCAATTCGTGAATAGGTGTTGTCCATTTATCTATCCTTGATTCATCACCTTGCAATTCATTGAATAGGTGTTGAATCGCTTATCTATCCATTTATCGATCTTTGTCTCATCATCTTGCAATTCATTGAATAGGTGTTGATTCAATTATCTTCTTGTGTTTATGTTTTCCATTCTATATTCAAAAAACCCACAAATACATTGTTCTTATCTTTTCTAGTTGTTCTTCTATTTTCTATCTTGTTCATCTTCACTTTCTTGCAAATCAAAGACATCCTAAGCCTCAATCTTAGCATTCTTTGATTTCACAAGATATCCATAAAAAACCATAAAAAGAGTCTTATTCAATTGTTGAGTCCATTCATCTTTGTGCATTCTAGAATTGGTGTTGAAGTTAATTCATCATTGTGTTCTTGAATGTGCATGTGTGTTCATCCATATATTTCCTTCCATCCATTTGATCCTTCACACTCACATATTTCGGCCATCACCTTGTTTGCCCCACATATGACCTAGCCTCCATCCATTTCCCATAACCCTAGCCGAAACACCATAAACCCTACTTCCCAAACTTAGCCTTCCCTCACCCACAAAAAGACCTAGCCGAAACTTCCCTTATTCCCCATCTTCCCATATTAGTCACTTACCATAACTAGCCTCCATCATACACTTTAGCCCTAGCCGAACCCTTGTCTTCCATAAACCCTAGCCACCTCACAAGAATCCCACAAGGTAATTCCCACCACTTAGGAATCCTTATACCATCTTCCAATCCTTACAAATTCGAAATCCACCCTTTGCCCTAGTCAAACTTCAACTTACCAACCACTCCTATGCATCTTACCATTTAGAAACAACCCTAGCCACCTTACCCATCATCCCAAACCTATCTTCCAACTCCAAATCCCTTGATTTAAGGAATTGCCAACCCATGGTCAATCCCTTAAATCTCTCCATCCCTACCATATCTCTAGCCAACCAAGACTTACCTCAATAGCCAAAACCGAATCCCAATCCCTCCAATCACTCAACCTTCCTCAAATCACTCCACTCCTAGAATCTCTCAAGTCAACCAAAGACTTCCAAACACTTACCATATCCAAATCCCATCTTCCATATACAATCCCTCAAATCTCTCATTCCCTAGAATCACTCAAGTCAATCAAAGACTATCACCATCTTGCCATTTCCAATTCTCACCTTACCTTAGCCAATCCCTAAACTCAAGGAACAACCCTAGACCCATTCAAACACTTTCCATCTTCCTCTTTCCTACCTTAGCCGAATCCCTATCTTTCCCAAAGTGACTCATCAATCACAGAGTCTTAGCCTCATCCAACCACATCCTTCAAACCCTAGCATCTCATCCTACACTCCAACCCTAAGCCAACTCATCCCAATCTCGAAATTCCCCTTAGCCACCATCTAAACCATAGCCCATCTTCATCATTTCAACCCTAATCATCATCCAAGAGGGCCCAACATCAAGGGCAACCCATAAGCCGTTCCACATTGCATCACATACGCATATTCACCACTTAGATCACCCGAACTCATCATCATCATCATTTACCATCACTAAACACCATACCTCCATTAACCTAGGGACCCATCATTGCCATCGTACGTGCCATTATGGGCCAAAGACCAAGCAAGAAGACTTGATACTCGGTCACCATCAATACCAAGGCAAGCTCGAGGACTTAGTGTTTAGGGACAAGACCGGGGTCCCTAACAGGACGGCCGACGGCGGCGTTGGGTGGAGAAGACCGAAGCACGGGGGAGGAGAGGATAGAGAGAGGGTTGGGCTGGGAGAGAGAGAGCGTACGCGGGAGAGGAGGGAAAAAGAAAGAAAAATGGAAGAAAGAAGAAAGAGGAGAAAAAAAAAAGAGATCTAAACTTCATCTTGGGTTTCGAAATGATCCAACGAAGAAGATTTTAAAACTACTAGTTAAATAAAATAATTCAAATGCAGTGAAATGCTTAATTAAAACAATAATAATTTTAAACTCCAAAAACAACCCAATTTAAATTAAAGATTACTTTAAATACAAAACAATAAATAACACTGAGAAAACACATAAGAAATTAATTTTCACAACTTAAAATATTATAAAATAATATTTAAAAACTCCCATAATTTAAAACAAGAGAACCAAACACTAAATAAATTAAATTAATCCTTTATTAAAATTACGCTAAAATATGGGATGTTACAACAGTACTCGATTTCTGAATCAACCTTCTGAAGAGCCTCAGAAAGAAGAGCTAACATCCCCAAGTCATTGCCATATGCATCATCTTCGTATATCACTACAACCCTTCTCCAACTGTACGCCCTCACTATATCTGCAATGCATTTCGTTTGTGCAGAACCATCGTTAGCCATTTCAATCAAGAAAGGCCAACGCCTTTGCATCAGTGGTGGAGTTATGGCTGGAGCTGAGAAGGAAAGAACCGGAACTTTTGCCTGGTTTCCAACCGTGGCTACAAGAGCTGCTTCCTCCCATTTGTTCATGCCAACAATCACTTCGATTTTCTTTTCTTTAATGAGCTCTCTAGCTGCACCAAAATCAAGAAATTCAATAAATAAAGAATGAAGATAAAAAAAATTCCTCAATTTTATAATTTGAAAACCTATCATGTTCATCTTTATCATCATCAGCAGCATCATAAAATAAAAAACAGACCAACAGAAGCTATTTGAACAAGGTCTCTGCCAGGGTCCTGAAAATAGAGAGACAGCTTGTGAGTCTTCGAATGGTGGTTGTAGTTTTCAGCGTAAATTTTATTGACCAACATTTTTCCAAGCAAACAAGCCTGCAGAAAATATGCAAACAACCTCCACAAAATCAGCCAGCAAACCCACCCTTAAATCAAGGATTCTTTGTCTAAATTAATATTCTTTACTCTTGTACCCACCCTTAATCTATATATATGTAATACAACATACAATAAAAACATATCAGAACAAGAATTTTCTCATTCGCAGTTTCTTATCAGTTCTTAACAAATTTGCATGGCTGTTTTCTCTTCTTTCCCGATCCGGGAGCTAACATCGATGATTGCACCGATATTCGTAACTTTGTTTGTATTGGCAGTGTCACCTCCATCAGAGAGTAAGAGAAGAAAGAAGACGAGTATGGGAAAAAGGTCGCAAAATTTGAATACTAAGCTACTTGAAACGAGAGGAAATGCCATTTAATTTTAGCAGTGATAACTGATAATTCAATTTGCGGAGTAGAGTTGTTCGGACGGCAAAGAAAAGTTCAAGTTGGTACCTCATGGCCAGTCGATCGATACCAGTCTGTTCCACTAAATACACATGAAGAAACGTTCGAACAAACAAATTGATGATTGAACGTAAATTAAGCGATTCGAACGTGTTCAAACGGGACAACTTTTTTTACCATTCAAACTCTAACTTGTGAGATTCGTAACGGTTGTGTCCAATATATATATGTTCGAACGTTTAATTTAGCGTTCTAACGATTAGTATTTTCATGGAGAATACAAATTTAAAGCCAAATAGATATTTATATTTTAAAAATACATTACAAATTGTTCAATATAAATTAAACTAATCTAATAAGTCAGAACTAAATAAATCAAATAGTAATAATACTAATAATGTTATCAGTATATAATTGTTCAGTATGCAAAACACGAAAAATCAATTGCCTGGAGGCCTAAATTGTTGCTTAAGCATCTGCATTTGGAGTTGCATCTCTCTTTGTTGATCTTCTTGCCGTTTTATGCTCATCTCCATGTCTGCTTGTAACGCCCCATCCCCTTATCTGATAATCAATTCCAACACTGTTAATATACTTCCAAAAGCTCCAAATCAAATGTAAACACTTCACATTTAATTAACCACACATACTCCTATATCAAATCCTCAATACAGTAACCCAAAATAAAAATATCAATCTTTCTACATGTCACTTAAACTCACATTTCAACAATATAATTAACAAAATCACCAGTACTCATCGGAAACTTTCTATTCTTAAATCACTATTCTTAAGTCACCTCATCCAATGCTTCATAGTCTTGATCCTCAGCTGAAAAATCTAAAATCATCTGAAAATATTGTGAAGATAAAGGAGGTGAGTTATCAACAACTCAGTAAGTAGAGAACATATACTTGTATGCAAACATGAGTATTTACAGAGTTCAGAATGCAGAATAAAACACTTTTTATTTTCATAATGCAGAGTCAGAACATGTTATCAAAAATATCAGAGCGAAAGTTCAAAGATATTCTTATTCAAAATTCTCATGGCACAGCATAACTGAAACATAATTCTATATTTAACCCCCTGGTAGGGTTGTGCAAACCCCGGTGGCCAATCGAATAGAAATAGAATATGAATCTTCCCCTTATCATTCTAAGAGCCCCGAATCTCCGAGTGTGCACATAGGAAAGACCACGCAGAAAACCACTTTGTTTTCAAAGTGGGTGCACCAAAAACAGAAAAGTTGGTACCAACCCGAACAGAGGCCACAGTTTTACACCTGTGTTAAGGTCAGAACAAAACAGAAATAGAATGTTATGCCAGAGGTTTCAGAAATCACATCATATCATATCAGAATACAAAACATTTTCAAAACAGAATAGAATCAGATCACAAAAATATAATTTATGCATAAAATTTCATATTCGCTCTCTTTTGCACAGTTCAGAAATAAAATGTCAAAATAAACTCATGTCTACATCAGTCATGACAGAAAATACTTTCTTCTTATACAGAGTTTCATGCATATGCAGAACAAACATCCAAGGTCGTTTTCAAATTTCTTTTCAAAAACAAATATGCTTATTTTCAAAGTCAATCTCATTTCATTTCTTTTATGCAAAATCTAGTATAGAAATCCCACTAACCTTACTTTTGCAAAGAGTTACTAGAGCCTTGAACTTGAGTTCTATCAATGTCAAGACCTAAATAGAAAATTATTCACTAATGTGTTAATACTCCATATAAATACAAATTCAATTAAACTAACTAAATTTTGTGATTCTATTCAGTTCACAACTGACATCATTTTGCTTCGGTTTCAATACATGGTATAAGCATACTCAAACACAACCTCCAAAACATCAACCCAACACACCATGTCCAACCAATCAGCTCACTTTTATAACTTATTACGACATTGATAACCCACAATCGTCGCAACCCAACACAACCCTCCATAACACAAGTTCAACAATCAACATTAACTCAAATTATAACACCTAACAATTACAAAACCACCACACTAAACAGTCTAAGTAATCATATTTACCCACCCAAACGACCATTTATCAATTTCAATAGTAACTTAAACATCCACCATAGCCAATGTCAAACCCAAAACACAAATATTTAAACTCGAAACGGCTAACAAATCCCAGCATAATCTAATCACACAAACAACTCCAACCTCTAATCCAACCGACCCCCTTACTCCTCGGACTCAATTCGGCACAACCAATCAGTTTGCAGTAAAATGAGTTAGTGCAAAAATATATTTAAATCTCAAAAGTTATTTGAAAAAATACTTACAGCGCTTTAATATACTTTTTGAAAGATCACAGAGATGCTAGAAGTGGCGGCACAGCAACGAAATAGTGCAAAATGCACTAAAGTTGTGGGTCTCAAAATGGTAGATTTTGAACAGGGGCAAACGAAGACTAGAGATTGCTAAAAAAAAGCTTAGGGATGTCGGTGAAACTAATGGTGGTGGTCGCTGGCCGTGGGTGGCTGCGTGGGAGGAGTTTGGAGACCAAAATACCCAAATCGAAAATATAGATGGTAAAGCTTCACCGATGGCGGATCGGGGCTAAGGAAAGGTGGGTTAGGTAGCTGGAAGGTCGAGGGTAGTGTGGTGAAAAGTTGGTGGCCAACAGAGGAGCGACGATGGCGCTGGAAAGCAAAGAAGGTCTTGGCTTGGAGGGTGGGGGAGGTTCCGTGCTGGACGGTGTCGTCCGATGGTGGCACACGATGGCGCTTGGGGCTGAGGAAGCAATCAGACGTAAGGGAGAATGGAGGGGGGTGTCGGGCAGTTGGAAAGTAGTTGGGAGGAAAAGAAAGAAGAGAAAGAAAGAAGGAAGAAGAAAAAGATGAGAAAAAGAAAAAGTGAAGGAAGAAATGAGGTCCAATCCTTACAACTTGGTCACAAAATGAGCCAACGAAAATGATTTCAAAATGGTAATTTAAATAAAACTAATTTAAACACAGTAACTAAGTAAAATAAAATAATAATAAAAATTAAATAACACAATAATTTTAAAGCGCATAAACAAACTCTTTAAATTAAAGCGTAATTTAAATAATAAACAATAATTAATAACAAGAAAGACACATTAAAATAATTTCATAATTTAAAATATTATAAAATAATATAACAAAACTCATATAAATTTTAAAACAATAGGACCAATTATAAAAATAAATCAAGTAATTATTTAATTAAAATATACGTAAATATGGGGTATCACACTGCTTGTTTCGTCAACTGAGCCTCTAACTCATGCTGTTTTGCAATCAATTCTTCGATCATAGAATTCGCATTCTCTAACGCAATGGTAGTAATACTTGACGTTGTTAAAGAGCCTGAAGGCTTTACATAGCGACCCAAACCCCTCAAATATCCTGAAAGTTGACCCAAAACTTGTGTAAAAATTTCAACATCACCTGTTGATGAACTTTGATATGATGCAACTTCAACACGGAGGGTAACAATTTTATCCTTCACACAACATATAAAATTAATATTAACACAATAATTTAAATATGTTTAATTAAAAAAAATTATAATACTTACATAATTTTTACGAGTATCGAGATGAGTCCACTCTTCATTATTATTAGTATGTGATGCAACATATAATTTTGTCAGATCATAATTGGTGTCTGATTCTTTCTACAAGAGACATTATTAAGATATAAAGTCAATATTAAAAACAAACTATATAAAATAAAAAATAGAGTACATTACCAATTTCAGAGAGAGGCGATGAAAAGATCTTGAGCCTGCATAATGATGAATCTTCAACTTCGATCTTTTTGTTTTGTTTATAGAACTTCGCTCCTGCATAGAAGTTGTAAAATTAGTAAGTGAAAATTCAAATAGGAAACATAAAGAATTCATTTAATTTACCTTATATGATGGATCCTCAAACATATCGCAAAGTTTTTCCCAATCTTCAGGTCCATCTTGAAAAGGATGCTGGCGTGCATCTTCCTTGTTGTTGTACTTCTTGTAATACTTGTGACACCTCGTCTTATACTTGCGTAATGCATTACACATCATCTCCTCGACAATCTTACGCTTCTCTCTCCAACCAAAATTTAGTTCAAATTCATCCTTGAAAAAGTATATACACAAAGATATTATTATTCAAAATATGAAATAATATTAACATAAATTTATTATTTAAATATTACATACCAAACAACACTTCTTTATAAGTTCTTTCACACATTGTGGGACTTTATGCCATGAACTCATAGCCAAAAGTGCATAAGTCCGTGTAAGAGCACCCACATGAGATGTAAGCCAAGCTGCTTGTTATCCCTCGCCTCTGGTATGTTCGTTAGTATTGTTAACCTTAATCTTACTCACTTTACGATATTTTTCCAACGTCACGCCTCTAGTAGTGCCTATTCCATGACGAGATTGTACTTTTATCTCTATAAAATAATATTTAGTTATTTACCTCGTATCAATTATCAATTATCTTAATTGAAAAAATGAGTATTAGCTATTTACCTTGTTCCATAGAGTCAGTCTTTAATGGTGATTCAGACGAAGAGTTAGGAACAGGTGAAGATGGCATATGAACTTCCTTCTTCTTTGGGGGCATAATTACGAGATACTGTATAATGTGAACACAAAACCAGTCAATCATCTGTATCAGTTTCATTTGTAGATTCGCTCTCATTATCATCATTTGTAGATATTTCAGATGACTCAACACTTTGATCAACTATCCCTCATCAACTATTTCAGCCTCAATATCTTCCCTATGTGTTGTGATCATCTCATACTGGCTCAAATTACAAATAAGTTAAAGGCAGGTTGACTCTATTGGTATGCTTCTTGAGTAGAGGAATCATCTTCTTTTTCATCTTGTCCCTCCACCTCAGGGAAAACGTCATAAATATTTTTAGGAGAAAACTTTTGTACTACTTACCATTGATTTCCTAACTCATGATCGTCTAAATAGAATACTTGATAAGCTTTGGAAGCCAAAATAAAATGATCATCTTCATACCATTTTTTTAATGTATTAATACTCAGAAAATATTCAACGTGGCATTTCCCCTTTGAGGATTGCTTAAATCCCACCAATCACAGTTAAATATATAAACCACAAGCTCCGCCATATATCTCATTCTGATTATATCTACAATAACTCCATAAAAATCAATGTTGCCTCCATCATAACTCCCTTTGACAAGGAGCCACGCGCCAGTGCATATAGTTCGTCTGATATATCGTTCGGATTACTCATATGCATTTGTACAACCTACATATAAAATAAAGCATAAATATTCAACCTTTAACAATCCAATCTATTTTTTAAGTTAGTGCAAAATCGCATCTGTATTAATGTCATTACCTGTTGTTCAAACCATATCAGAAACTTTTGTTTATGTCTCTGGTCTATATCATTTACTCCTAGTTCTTTGAGCACGTTGATATGATCATTTAAATTAAACATTACCAATAATAGTATCATATATATTATGGTAAAGTAAACTATAAAGGAAAATGTAAGATTATATATATTAGTAATCTATACTCACATATTTATTATAGTATGGTAAAGTATAGAGAAATTTGTAAGATCATATATATTAGTAATCTCTACTCTCATATATATAGTATCATATATAGCATAGTAAAGTATAATAGAATATATAGTATGTTCGTCCTCAGCTCTCTTCTCTAAGGTGTTGGCATCGGTGGGGGGTTGAAGGTTGCCGAGTTCATCCCATAATTGCTTGATGTTGTTACAGTAATTAGGGATGGGGAGTTGAATTTGGTGGAGATTGGATATTTCTCATTTGAGATGGAGACAGGCATTGTTGCCATGGCAAAGCTGAGACTCAAGGTCTAGCCATACATCTCGAGGGTCATGATGGTAGTCTAGAGAATTGGTTAGGGAAGGGGTTATGGTGTTTTGAATCCAAGTGAGGACCATGTCTTTGGTCATGCTCCATTGGGCATAATCGGTGGAAGTGATGGCTGGTGCTTTAAGGGTGCCATCAACAAAACAAAGTTTGTTTTTGGCATTAAGGGCTTGACGAAGTGCGCGTTGCCATTTGGGAAAATTATCTTCGGTGAGAAAGTTGAAGACAAGGATGAGGCTAGGAGAATCAAATGGATGAAGGAGATATGGGGAGCAAAGTTGGGAAGCATCGGAAGAGGAAGCCATGGAGACTGTGCAAAGGTATGTCAAGGTCGATTTTTTGCTGATACCATATTAAGAAAAAAAAATTGGTAGAATAATATCTTGTAGTTCTCATTGATCTCGTATATAAATATATAAACATGAGTGGATGATTTATACATGGAAAGAGAGACAAATTTAGGAATACAGAAATTGTGTAATTGTCAAATAACTAAATTGGTGGGATTGCTAAAATTAGGGGATTTAGATGTTGTAATAGTAAGTATACATTTTTTTTAATTTATTATTAAAAAATTAATTTTTTCATATAAATTTCATATTTACTTATTTTTTTTAAAAAATACACAACACTTACACAACACATAACTATATTTAACATTATGAGGATCATTTCAACAATCAACTTCTCCAAGAGCACACAGCTCGCTCTCTCCCTTTTTCTCTCTAGAGCAGCCCCCTTTCAAAAAACCCAAACCAGATGAGGGGGGTTTGAAGCTTCGGCTCCTCCCTCCTTCCTCCTTCCCTCATCCCTCCTCCCTCTTCTCTCTAGCTTTTTCTTTTATTTTTTCTAATTTTGTGTGTTTTTTCTTTCAAAGTAGGGCGAAATGCTGATTTATTGTTCTCCGGAGCCCGGCGACCACCACATGCCCCACTACAAGATTCCAAATGCGCCGATCCTTCAGACAGGTGAAGAATCTCGTCGAACGGAATGGCGCGTGAGCCACACGCGCGGTCCAAAGAGCGCGCATATCATCCATGCGCCATCACAAGGGGAGCTCTATCGCCGCCATGTGCAGCATATCTAGGACCAGGGTCATCGGTTTCTTCAGACTCGACTGCCCTCATGCGACACCACAATCTTTGTATTTGCTTTTTTTATTTCCTCTAAGGTTGAAAATGAGGATCTATAACTTTCCAAGCTATATTTCGTTATTGTCACATCTATCATTTGCTCTCTCTTTTTTGGATACATTTTTTTTTTTTTGGGGGGGGGGGGGTTGAACCCAAGAGCTCCATTTTGGAGGCTAGGGGTTTATGTCAATCAAGCTACAAGCCTTTAGCATTTATGTTTTCTATTATTTCTTTTGTTTTATGTTAATAATAAAAAAGAAATAGTCTATTGGACTTTATACATAAAATGAAAGTCCTCTCCTCCTCTGAAGGGAGGGGTTTGAAATCCCTGCTTTAGGCAGAGTGTGAGACCCAGGCCCATGAACAAGGCCCAGCCTTCTTGGAGAACCAAATACGATGCCGTTTGGTAAGCATCCCTTCTACCAGTTTAATTTTTCTTTCCTTCCCGATATTTCCTCTCATCAGTTTTTCTTCTTCACGCACTTTTCTCTCCCATGAAATCTCACTTTCCCAACTTCCTTATGTTTTGTTGCTTAATCATTTTTTAGTTTCCTCACACACAAAAAAAAAAAAAAAAATCTGCATCCTCTCTCTCACCCTCCTGTAATTTTAGTGTGGCTGATTTTCACTGAAATTTTTCAGTTTGGTGCCCACATATCACTTCCTATGCTAATAAGTTCAGTCTCTCTTTCCCTCTCATTTTTTTTTCTTTTACACTTAAGACTCTGAACTACAGCCCCTCTCAGCTGACCCCCTCTTTCTCATCACAAGCAGATTTTTGCTTTGTGATTTTTGGTGCTGCATTTTCGTGGATCCCTAAAGTTTAGTAACTGTCGAAGCCCATCACTAGAGACACTATCGATTGTCGGTAGCCATTTTCCCATTCTCTATTTGTCTCGCACACATACACATTCACTCCAAGTTAGTTTTTTTTACTCCAATGAAATCCTGTGATATGATTTCAAAATGTGTAGTCCGTGGGTTTTCAGGCATTTTTTTTTTGTGTAAGCAAACACCTTGTATTGGAATGGTCTGGAGTTGGATTATTTGGGTTGGACGTGCAATTTTAAATGGATACTCAAAGTTGAGTAGTGGCTATTTTTGTACTACTTGGGTTTTATACGACCATTGGAGTGGAGATTAAATTATTTGGAGGTATATTATTGCTGTGTTGGTTGAGTTGTTAGTGGTTGCTTGGAGTTATGGGCCATTGAAGTGGGTTGATATATTGATTATTTGAGTTTGACGTTGGCTTTGGTGGGTGTATAGGTCAATATCAAAATTGGTATATGGTATTTTGGGTTGAAGTGTGAGCTGTCAAGATTATTATATGGTTGTTTGAGTTGAGTTATTTTGCTAAAATATGGTTTGGACTTATGGGTTTTAATTATTTAGATTGAAGTTGTGTCAATGGTCTTTTAACACTTAGTGTACTTTTTTTTTCTATCAATAGGAGACGAGATTATTAGAGGTCGAATTCAAACATATATAATACGCTATAGGAGTCAAGTAAGCGAGATTCCTATGTTAGGTTTTATAAGAATTATTGAGACTGATATTGACTTTCTGAAAATTTTTGCATATTTTGTAATGAAATGAGAATTTGGGGAAAACCAACCTTGGTTGCTTATTTGCATTACTCATTAAATCTGTATGAAAAAGGAAAATTATTTTCTGACATGCATTGTGTAGACATGAGCTAAATTTTGTCATGTTGTCTCTAAAATCTGAAAAATAGCAATATTGAGAATCTAAAAATTTGTGCATTAATTTAGAAAGATGCTCCGACTTTTGTTTTCAGTATGTGAGAATGATCTAATTATGTTTTGGTACTCTGTTTTGTTTTGATATGGCATCTGAAAACCTTTGGCATGGTGTACTGATTTTGTATCTGACTCTATCTCTGCTATGCTCGGTTTGGGTTGGTACCAACTTCTCTGTCTCTGAGTGCACCCACTTTTGAAACAAAGTGGTTTTTATGTGGTATTTTCTGTGTGTACACTCGAGGCTTCAAGAGTAATAAGAAAAATATTTCACCTTTGTCTTTGCCTGGTTTGGTCACCGGGGTTAGCACAACCCTACCACTGGGGTGAAACATGGTCTCTGCTCTGTGAGATGCTTTGTTTTGACGTGATGATGATGTTCAGCTATGTTATGCCAAAGTACTCTAGGATGTATGTGACTTAAAACCATCACTTTGTTACATTTGAAAACATATTTTGTTCTGCATGATAATTCAGAAAAATATTTTGTTCTGTATACTGTACTTTATAAATGCTCATGTTTGCACGCTAGCATATGTCTTATACTTACTGAGTTATTGATAACTCACCCTACTTATCTTCATAATATTTTCAGAGGATATGGAGAGTCCAACTGAAGACCAGGATTAGGAATTGTGAGCTTGACTAAGCTCTGGAGAGGGTGTCGAGTACCCAAGAGTACTACCGCTAAAAGAAGGATTTCTGATGTTTTTTAGATTTGATGTCTTTAAATTTAATTATGTAATTGGTTTAGTATGACTTAAGGTTTTGTCAATTTAGTATGTTACGACTATTGGGAGATTATGGACTCCTTAGTTTATTATTATCGCAGTAATGACTTTGTGGAGTTGATAATGAGTTTATTTAGAAAATATGAGATTGATTATTGTTTATGAAATCTTTGGAGATTTTAGATGTGTTGGGAGACATGTTTATAAGTGACAGGTAGTAATTCTCCGACCCATCCGGATATGGGTGTTATACAGAGTGTGATCTCTCAGATGGTTTGTCTCTAGAGAGTTATAAAAGTTTAAAACAATACCAGTCACAAATGAATTTATGTACTGGTGGAGCCCCAACGTTAAATAGTTAGCTTATAATCTAATTTTTGTATGTACCGGTACAGCTGTAGGTTACCTTTCATTAGGGGTGGCAATATGTGATACGACCCGTTAACCCAACACGAACACGACACGATAAAAGCGGGTTAGGGTTTAGCCTTAATGGGTTTGGGTCAAAACGGGTTGACCTGTTAAGACACGATTGCTTAATGGGTTGATAATAGGTCAATCCGTTTTGACCCGTTATGACCTGTTAAGAAAATTAAAGTTACAATTATACCCTTATACCTAAAAATAAAATTGTTGAGATTTTAATTTCTATATTTTTATTGTTTGAATTGTAATTTTGGACTTATAGTTAGTTTTATATTTTTTTTTCTAGATATTGTGATATTAACATTTATATAAAATTATGCTAACTTAACTAGGTCAAATTGGTTAATTTCGAATCTGTTCAACCGATTTACATAAAATGGTCATAACGGATTGACACAACATGTTAACGAGTCGTCTTAGGGTTTGAGATTTTGACATGATAAGCTTAACGAGTCGGGTTCGGGTTGACTTATAGAGTATAATATACATGTCTTGATACGACACGAACACGATTTGACAGTCTTACCTTTCATAATGAATGAAATCTATTTTTAAAAAAAAACAAAAGAAATTTTTTTTTTTTTAAGATTACGCGACACACATCCACAACTACAAACATGGCGACCCTTCTCCCCAACAGTACACTCCACAAAAACCTGGAAACATGCATACACTGCACCATCTCCAATGTGTAGGTTGCAGCGCACCTCTCCTATGCCCAATTCGACGGACCCTTGTCCACGCCGTCGTTAAGCTTGGAAAGCCTTGACCTTTTGACAAACCTCCACGAAGCCGCGAACAATCGCCCTCTACCGAGACTCAGCCTTGACAAGATCCAAACGATCGATCTGATATTGGGTTAGCCGCCATTGACTTGGCAGGAAGTTTCTCTGAAAATTATCGAACCGGAATCTCCATCAAATCGAACCATTTGAGTATTTTTCTTGACCTGATCATTCCTGTAATATTGTTAATTTTAGTTGACTTTGATTGTTTGAATGTTTAATTATTGGTTTCATGTATGCCACAATTTGGGATTTTGCCCCTGAAGTTGAGATTATTTGGACTCGATCATGAATCGTGATTTTGTGAAATTCCCAATCGATCTTAATTGGGAGTAATCGAAAATTGAGATATTCATAATTTCAATTGCTGCTTTGCACATTCATAGCTCAATACTACAATTTTTATTTAAGAAATAAAACTTTTGGACCGAAGAATATTACAATTCAAACAACTTGAGGATATTCAAGAAAGCTGAAAATCAATAAGAATTTGATTTTCTTTTCGAAAAAATAAAAAAAAAAAATCTTCGGTTATTTTCGTTTGCTCCCCATTATTACCACAGTTACGATTGAAATATATTTACAGCCAAGGTTTGGATTGGCAAATATAATTCTTTGCCTCATCTTTAGCTTACCTACGTACTGCATTCAATGAGGAGTTCTAATTTCTAAGGCATTTCATTTTCAGTAGTTGGGGAGGCCTGAATATTGTCCTGAGTGTCAGAAATGCTCACAACTTCCCACCTTGAAGAACTCCATTCATCTAATTCCCTTGTGCGAGCAAAAGTTGGAGCTCTTGCCGGAGTATCGTTCTCTCCCTTATAGAAGTATCTTGCAACTCTGACCGCCTTTTTCCAAGACATTCTATCACTTGGAGTTGCGTTGCCTCCGGAAGCCTCTTGTTGGAGCTGATAACTCTTGAGCAAGCGGATTAATGATATTAGAAAACAAATGGTGGAAGTGACACCAGATATAAGGTAGAGACCCCAGAAACTCTCAAGGCTCAAACGCTTAGTTGTACTGGTTGGTACATCCGTTGCACACTCGCGGGAGGGAGTCAACCATGCATCTTCAAGTTTTTTAAGCTTTCCTTCTTGAAATAGCCTTAGAATCGCTTGTGAAAAATCCCTGGCTATTGGGGAGCCTTTCTGGAATACCTGCATGGATGATCAGATGTTACTTCTATTAGAGAAAAATAAGGAAAAGCTTCTTTGGTGAATCCTAGAGAAAATGAACTAGTTTCAGCCACCATGCAGAAAGTTGTCAAAGTGCAAAGTTGAAGTTACTACTCACAAAGCCAAATCCTCCAAATCGATAGGTGGGTCTGTTGCTAGTGTATGCTTTGAAATACTTGTTGATGAAAACTTTCTCGTATGGAAGTTCAAGAAAGGCAGCAGCTATTTCCTTTCTTTCGAATAATCCTGTATAATCATCTTCCTTTTGAACCGTAACGATGTTTTCTGACTTGAATTTAATCACACCCTCCAGGTAAGCCTTTACAAAAGAATCGTTATCACAACCAATTTTTGAGTTGCTGTTCCTTAGCCAGTTGATATCTGGAGCCGTTTCTAGTCGTTGCACGGTGAGAATTGAAGATGGATTTGCTGTGTAGCTTGAGGTCAGGATCCACACGACGAAAAGCCAAACTACTACCACCACTCGAGTTAATTTGCTTTGAAGTTTCTCTCCTGCAAAGACAAAACCATATATGGAGTGTCACGGATGGTTCTAACCCAGCAACAAAAAGGCATTGATATATAAACCATTCACAAGCATTCTTTAAAAATTTCGTCATGGTTATGCTTCTAAAGTCCATATCTTGGGACCCTGTTGTTGATTAGAATTTAGATGCCGCATCATGTTAGAGTGAACCTAATTCTACAGGGGTCAGTTCTGCAGTATTTGTATTATGTTGTCTACAAATTCTTGCATCAAATGCAATTTTCGATGCACCACGAGCACGTTTTCAAGCCGGATATGATTTGAACTTCATAGTCTATGCAAACTCAGGGATGAAACCTATCAGTTGAAAATTGAATATAATTTTGTAAGAATATAATTTTTGTTTTGGAATTTAAAATAGTTGAATTGTTTATTATAATTTATGTGAGATTTTGAAAAAGTTGTAATAATTACATTAGATGAGATCATCATCTACCAAACAATTGCTCACAATGCTACATACCATGAGCGAAGAACAGCGAGGAGAAATTGAACCAAAGGGTGGTGCCAATCTGGTTCTTCAAGGGGCCTCCAAAATCTGGATTGAATCGATGCTCCAAGAACCATAGTATAAATCATGAGGGCACAATTCACCAACCACATCCAAGCTGACCCATCTGGCTTTGCTGGAACTATCATGGACAACCTCGACTCCGCATATGGCTGTGTAAATTCCATGTATTCCATTCTGTCGGCTAATATTGTAACGCCCCAGAGGGGTCAGAGAGTTACTTCTGTCTCTCAAAATCATTTTTCAACCATATAGTTATAGACTCCAATGTTTTTAATAACACATGCAACTCATTGTTTCAGATCAACAACTCCAATAAGATTAATCTAATCGCCACAAAATCTCAAAATAAACCTAATCAACCTTTCAAGATACCAAGTCAATAAAGCCAAACAAAACTATCAAATAAAATCTCCAATAATCAAAATACCATCTCTGTACATGATCCACTATGCTCAAGTAATCTTATACACGATTTCTAGTTTTGATCCACAGCTGTAGCATCAAAATCATCTGATAAATGTTATGGAGATAAGGGGTGAGTTATCAACAACTTAGTAAGCAGAGAATATATACTAGTATGTAAACATGAGCATTTTCAGAAAGTTCAGAATGCAAAAACAAAACATTTCATTTTCATATGCATATCTCAAAATGTATTATAAAAAAAATCAGAGCGACTTTTCAACCTTTTCATATTCATAAACCATTTTCATATTCAAAAACGCTTTGGCATAACATAACTGAACATCTTCATCTTATCATATCATATCATATACCATGTTTAACCCCCGTGGTAGAGTTGTGCTATCCCCGGTGGCCAAACCAGACAGTATCATATTGTGAAACTTTCCATTTTTCAATTTCGGAGTCTCGAGTGTGCACACAGGAAAGAACACATAAAAGACCACTCTGTTTCTAAAGTGGGTGCACCAGAAATAGAAAAGTTGGTACCAACCCAAACAGAAGCCACAGTTTTACACCCGTGGTAAGGTCAAAACAGAATGTCATGCCAGAGGTTTCAGAAATCACATCATATCATACCAGAGTACAAAACATTTTTAGAACAGGACAGAATTAGATCACAAAATATAATTTATGCACAAAATTTCATACTCGCTCTCTTTTGCATAGTTCAAAAACAAAATGCCAGAAAATAAGCTCATGTCTACACCAGTCATGACAAAAATGCTTTATTTTTCATCAGAGTTCAATGAGTAATGAAGAACAAATAACTGAGGTTATTTTCACACTTCTTTTCAAAAACAAATATATCATGTACATTTTCATAAATCAACCTCAGTTCATTTTTTTTTTATGCAAAGTCTAGCATAGGAACCCCGCTTACATGAACCCTTAAAGCTTTTTCTAAATCTTTCCACAACAATGTCGAATGATTACCATTTGTCACCTATACGGAATACTAAAGGTTACTAAACTTCTTAAATAACTGCTAAACTCTCCATCTACTTAAATTCATATTACAGAATATAGCTTTGATAAGTATCCAGTTATTACAAATCTAATAAATACCATTTTAAAAATAATCTTAACTTATCATAATATAATTTTATCAAATATGACAAAACAACTTAGACTCATTTCGAAGATAAACTTAATCATATTTAAAACTAATATCTCTATAAATTATTATTAAAACGATAAATTTAATACTGCCAACATATACTATAGTAGGAAATTCATAAATTTCTTAAGCAATAGAAATTCATAAATATTCTGAATTATAACTAATTTAAAAACCATCAAGGACTTGTATCATGTAATCGGCTTAGTGTTTTAAAAAAACAGATTAAATACTTCTTCATCACTTAATAATATAGTTATATCAAATTCAAATAATGTAACAAGCGGAAAACCTATTTAATAAAATAAAAATAAAAAAATTTTATTTACTACTGAAAGTAATATAATTGTACTTAAAATAATTTCTTTACATGCTTTCCAAATGCTATACAAGGGATTAAAATTAACGTAATATAATTTAAATCCTCATTTATTTTCTTTATACGATCTTATAATAAAACATAGCCTTCACAAAAACAAGTATATTAAAAAGACAAAGACCCAAAATAGAACCCGCTTAATAACCGGGATATTCTAGGGAAACATCTTTAAATGCATGGCAGATTTCTGAGAGTAAAATATAATACTACAGTGCGATGGAACCAAGCTCACCATGAGGGACAACGGATTGGATCGACACTGGGTGGATGTCTACAGCGGCGCAGTAAGGGAGAGCAAGGAACACATGAAGGTGCAGGGGGCCTGGGCTGGCGAGATACAAGCACGGCAGCGTCCTCCGTGGCAAGCAGTGGAGTTCAAAGAGAGGGAGAGAGCATGAAGACCATGCCGACAGAGAGTAGTCGAGAGGGGGAAGGTGCAGTGATGGTGGCTGGGTAGCTTGTGGTGGGCTCGCTTGACATAAGGAGTTGCGGTTTAAGGTGGAACTGGTGGTGGGTTTTCCATGCTGGTGGTGACAGCTTGGAGAGGTTGGTGCGGTGCGGTGGTGAGGTCTGGAAGGTGAAACAAGGACCAGTTTTTGCTATGTTTTTAGTGTAGAAAAACAGGGGATTTTTGACTTGGCAAAAGCTATGAGTTGCCGTTTCCCATGGCTGCGACGTCGGTTTTGCTTGGTGCAGGGTGGCAGCAGTTTCATGGGTGCTGGGTTGGTGGAGAAGAACACAAAGAGAACTAGTTCAGAGGGTGGCTGGGTTGAGGGTGCAGGTAGGGCAGCGGCACTTGTTGGTGAGGATGCTAAACATTTATATAAGCTATTATTGGAAAATAGATTAAACCCTAAAGTAAAAGAGAGGAGGGCTGTGCCTGAAAAAGGAAACAAGCGTGAAGCCGTGCGACGTGAATTCTGGATGCTTCCACAGGCTTGGGCTTCTTAGAATAGAGTTGGGCTAGAACCGATTGGCTGGGCTCAAAAGAAAAAAATAAAAATAAAATCTACTCAAATAAACTCAATCTGAAAAATAGAAAGCTCAACAAAAGAAAAAGGCATAATAAAAATAAATAAGAGTCAAATAAAAACACTATAATTTAATATTAATAAAATAAAATAATTAAAGTCTAACAGTAAAATAATTTAAAACAATGAGTAATAAGCACATGCAGACAATAATCAAAAGATCAAAAAACATATCTAGCATATATATGTGTGTGTGTGGAATAGTCTCTTTTCTCAATCGTAATAGTGGGTATTCAAAACCCAATACATAAAGACCCAAGAACAAGGATCTGCATGGTGGAAATGGAATTGAAATCAGCATGCCAGTGAGGAAGTGTCCAAGAAGTCCTCAAAGCAATGATTAGAATCAAGACAATGTTAATACCCAAAACAATCAATTTGATCTTCAAATTTTGGAGCCACATCTTCATTGTCATCTGAGTGCCCTGTTGCCTAAAACCTTGGGCCTGGAATGCAGAATCCAGATCAATTCATCAAATTATATACACAACTGTATTAATCTTAATAGCTTAGGAAGAAACAAATAATAATCCCAACTGTTAGGATCAGGACATGCAACATAGAGAAGAAAATATGCAACATAAGAAATAAACAAAGAACAAAAAGGGGAAGATCAGTTCTATTAAAAGCTTTTTATTCTATTTACATCAAGAAAAATGGTTTTGTTAAATATGGTATTAAGTTCTAGCATTGTAACTAACAAGAAGCTACAGTACAAAAGTTATTAAGATACATGTTTCATGAACAAAACAATATCTCTGACTTTTTTGAATTATATGAAACTACTCATATAAGGTAGATTTGTAGTGATTTTTCTCATGATTCACAAATGGCTAAAGACAAAGCAAATCAGAAATCGACAATCAAACTTTCCAATACTCAAAGTAAGATTAAATTTTTAAACAAAAGATATATTAAAATAACACCATATTTACATTTCAACCAAGTATTTATATAAGTAGCAAAAATATGCCCAATGGTCTTATACATGATAAAGATACAACTTCTACTGAAGCTAGGAAAACTACCTTGCTTGTTCATCACTATAAACTAGTTCATAGGAAACACAGGTCTTGTCCTGTGCAAAACAAAATATATTATAAGCAAATCACTACAACAAAAAAGGGATTTTGGGACGAAAATTTTCATCCCAAAATAAGTCAGAACTAAATAAATAAAATACTAATAATACTAACAAAATTATCAGTACATGATATATAATTGTTCAATATGCAAAAACACTTATAAAGGAAATTAATTGCTTGGAGGCCTGAATTATTGCATAAGCATTTGCATTTGAAGCTGCATCTATCTTTGTTCTTGCATTTGGAGTTGCATCTCCTTTTGTTGATCTTTTTACTGTTTCATGCGCATCTCCATGTCTGCTTGTTTCATCAATTGAGCCTCTAACTCATGTTATTTTGCAATCAATTCTCTGATTTTAGAATCTGCATTCTCTAACGTAATGGCAGTAGTGCTTGACGTTGATGAAGAGCCTAAAGGCTTTACACAGCAACCCAAACCCCTCAAATATCCTGAATGTTGACCCAGAACTTGTGTAAAAATTTCAACATCACTTGTTGATGAATTCTAATCTGATGCAGCTTCAACACAGATGGCAACCATTTTATCATACACATAACATATAAAATTAATATTGACACAATAATTGAAATATGTTTAATTTAAAGAAATTATAATACTTACATAATTCTCATGAGAATCGGGATGAGTCCACTTTCCATTACTATTAGTATGTAATGCAGTCTATAATTTTGTCAGATCATAATTGGTGTCTGACTCTTTCTACAAGAGACATTGTTAAGATATAAAGTCAATATTAAAAAAAAAAAACTATATAGAGAAAAAAAAAGTACATTACCAATTTTTGAGAGAGGCGATGGACAGATCTTAAGCCTGCATGATGATGAATCTTCAACTTTGATCTATTCGTTTTGTTCATAGAACTTTGCTCCTGCAAAAAAGTTGTAAAAGTTAGTAAGTAAAAATTAAAAATCTGACACAAAGAATTCATTTACTTTAACTTATATTTTGGATCATCAAACATGTCACAAAGTTTTTGCCATTTTTCAGGTCAGACATCCTGAAAATGATGCTGGCGTGCATCTTCCTTACTCTCGTACTTCTTGTAATGCTCGTGACACCTCACCTTATATGTAACACCCCGTATTTTAGTGTATTTTCTAAATTGAAGAGGTATTTAATTAATTTAAATATTGGTTCTCTTGTTTTAAAATTAGTGGATTTCTCGTTGATTATTTTTTATTTTTAAGTTATGAAACTTATTTTAATATGCTTTCTTACTATTCAATATTTTTTTGCATTTAAATTGTTCTTTAATTTAAATTAGTTGTTTGTGGGTTTTAAAAATTACTGTGTTGTTGGATTTAATTATTTTATTTTACTTAATCACTGCGTTTAAGTTATTTTATTTAAATTTACTGCTTTGAAATCCTCTTCGTTGGATCAACTTTGTGACCCAAGCTGTGAGGATTGGACTTCATTTCTTTCCCTCCCTTTTTTCCTGTTTTCTTTGTCCTTCCTTTTTCCTTCCTCCTCTTTTTCTTTTTCTCCTTATTTCCACTCTGTTTCTCTCCTCCCACACGACAACTCTCTCATTCTCCCCCGTGCGTTTTTTTTTTCATCTGACCAGTGCACCACCCACTATCGACACCACCCATCTCCTTCTCCTCCCTTCCGACCGGCGACCTCACCCTTCCATTTTTGGCCCCTCTTGTGCCGCCACACGCAACATCAAGTCGCGGCGTTCCTTGCATCTTTGCGCCGTCGTCGCGTCACCTCCGGCCACCATTTATTCACCACATTATCCTTGACCTCCTAGCAACCTAAATCGCCCATCCCCAGCCCCGATCCGCCACCAGTGAACCTCCACCATCAACTTCTCCTATTTGAGCTTTTTGGCCTCAAACCGCCACCCACGGCCAACCATCACCACCACTAGCTTCACCGACACCTTTAAGCCATTCCCTAGTAATCTCGAGTCTTAGTTTGTTCCTATTCAAAAGTGAGTTTTTGAGACACATGGTCATAGTGCATTTTGCACTGTTTGGTTGCTGTGTTGCCACTTCTAGCATCTCTGTGATCCTTCGAAAAGTATATTATAGCGTTGTAAGTATTTTTTCCAAATAAATTTTGAGATTTAAATGTATTTTTGCACTAACTCATTTTTACTGTAAATTGGTTGGTTGTGCCGGACTGAGTTCGAGGAGTAAGGGAGTTGGTTGGATTTGAGAATGAAATGGTGTTTGGATTGTGAGTGGATTTTGTTGGCAGTTGGATATTGATGAGTTTAGAAAGTGATTGTGGTATTTTTAGAAATTATAAGAATTTTAGGTTTTGAGGAATTAAAATAAGTTATTTTAGCATATGAGGCTTAAATATCGAAATACCTGTTGGATTGGAAATTTACGGCAATTACGTGTTTATGTTATAGGTGACGATATCTTTTTTTTTTTGTTAGGCATTTTTGAGGAACAACTCTGAAATGCTAGGAAGTCCAGGTAAGCAGGGTTCCTATACTACACTTTGCATAAAATAAAATGATCTGAGGTTGATTTCTGAAAATATACATGTTTTGTTACGAAAAGAAATTTTAGAAACGACCTCAGTTATTTGTTCTGTATTACTCATGAAATTCTGTAAAAGAAGAAAGTATTTTCTGTCATGACTGGTGTAGACATGAGCTTATTTTGACATTTTATTTCTGAACTGTGCAAAAAAGAGCGAATATAATAATTTTGTGCATAAATTATATTTTTGTAATCTGATTATGTTCTGTACTCTGATATGATGTGAAGTGATTTTTGAAACCTCTGGCATGACATTCTATTTCTATTCTATTCTGACCTTACCACAGGTGTATAACTGTGGCGCCTCTGTTTGGGTTGGTACAAACTTTTCTATTTCTGGTGCACCCACTTTGAAAACAAAGTGGTTTTCTGCGTGGTCTCTCCTATGTGCACACTCGGGACTCCGAGAATGATAAAATGAAGATTCACATTTTGTTTCTGCTCGGTTAGCCACCGAGGTTTGCACAACCCTACCACAGGGGTTAAACATACAATTCTGTTCTGATGTGATATTTCAGTTATGCTGTGCCAAGGAAATTTTGAATAAGAATATATCTTCTTCTTTTTTAAATTTCACTATGATATTTTTGATAACATGCTCTGATTCTGTATTCTGAAAATAAAACTATTTTGTTTTGCATTCTGAACTCTGTAAATGCTCATATTTGCATACTAGTATATGTTCTCTGCGTACTGAGTTGTTGATAACTCACCCCTTATCTCCATAATATTTTTTAGATGATTTTTGAATATTTTAGCTAAGGATCAAGACTATGAAGCATTGGGTGAGATGACTTAAGAATAGGAAGTTTTCGATGAGTATTGGCGATTTTTGTTAAGAAATTTCATTGTGTTTTGATGACTTTGCATTTTGAAGAATTGATTATATTTAAGGAAATTAGTTTGAATCAAAATTTCTTTATAATTTTGGGAATTTAGAGGTTTTGGAGGTTTAAGTTTTGGAAGGAATGTTAGATTCTGGAGGTATATTGTTACTATGTTTGCGTGTACATTTTTGTACTTTTATAATTTTGAGGTAGTATATATATTCTTGTTTTATGATTACAATTTGTTGTATATAATTATATGAACTCTACATTTTGAGTCCTCTATAAAATTAGATAAAAAAAGAAGAAGAAGAAGAAAAAGCTAGGTTGGGCTCTGGGTAAACCCACTTGTCCCGTAGGTGTAGTACTAGAAAGTTTTAAAATTGTGATTTGAAATTATTTTGTTTGAAGTATGTTATTTTAATTGTTTTAATTTATTGTATGTTAATATATTTTGTTAGTTTTATTCTATTTTATTTCATGTTATTTTGTTGTATTTTAATTTATTTTGCTATAATTATATTTTAATTTGTTTTTAGTTATAAGTAGGGTTAAGGGTTAGGCTCTGGAAGGAAGATGGTACGATCGAGAATGCCATTATTAGGTATAAATATTTAGTGTAGTAGGCTTGAACTTTTATCAACTTGGTTTGCTTTTATAATATGAAGGCATGAAAGGAACGGCATGGTCTGGGTGATCTCGTTGGGGAGCAGGATAATTGAGGTTTTCGATTTCGTGGAGATATGACATAAAGCTTTAGAGTAGGAAATTGTAAGTTCAACAAACTTTGAGGATAGATTTACGAGAATTTCACCAAAGGTTTAAGGTTTTGCAGACTTTAGGAAATGATTTGTTATCATTTAATGTTTTAGATTTTGAAAGCTTTGGGAGTCTATTGTTTTATTATTGGATATAAGTTCATTGATTTTACAGATTTCAGAAAGTAATTCTATTATAGTATAAGGTGTTAGAAATTGCACATTTGAAGGACTGGTTTACAATAAGATTTGAGTTTTTTAATTCCGCTGGCTTGTCAGCTTGATTTATTTTCGAGACTGATTATTCTGTTACCATTAAAATGGTGTTTATCAGAGTTTAGTTTTTGATATAGGAATTTTCAAGGAGAATATTTTTTTGGGGATTGAAGGTATTTATTTAGTTTATGTATTTCTACGAGGATTGAAGATTTGTATCAAATTCGGAAAATAATTGTTATTAGTTCGAGGTTATAGTGGCAAGTTTTAGGATTGATCCATATCAAATTTAAGAATAATAGATGGTGTGGATTTACGAGATGATTCTTGTTGATTTTGAGGGAATAGGTCCGGATGTTGGAAATGGTAGGAATGGATCACTTGTATGTTGGAGGAATTTCGGTTATGACTAAGGATGATGGAAATGCTTATTGATAGTTAACTTTGGAAGTGGCTAATAGGTTACCAACATGTAGAATACAATGAAAGTTTGAAAGATAAGGCATAAGAGTCGATTGAGGTTAGCACAGTTTATGGTGTGAAGATAATAATCATTGGAATTTACTGGATGTTGTATTAAGGTTTTGTGGATATGGACATTTTGGATTACATGGTTGCCCTAGGAGTACTAGACGTGAGGTGCCATTGGAAGACTAATGAGAGTATGATGGAATTACCTATGGGAGTAGACTTGAGAGAGCATTACTCATGCCTATTTTTGAGTTTTTGACGATATGGTTTTCTTAAGCGTGTTTTGAGTTGTATTTTGTGACTGCCTTAACGTTAATGTTTGACCTTGCAAATTTTGAGGATGAAATTTTATTTAAGGGGGGAGGATGTAACACCACGTATTTTAGTGTATTTTTTTAATTGAAGAGGTATTTTAATTACTTTAAATATTGATTCTCTTGTTTTAAAATTAGTGGATTTCTCATTGATTATTTTCGATTTTTAAGTTGTGAAACTTATTTTAATATGCTTTCTTACTATTAAATATTGTTTTGCATTTAAATTGTTCTTTAATTTAAATTAGTTGTTTGTGGGTTTTAAAATTACTATGTTGTTGGATTTAATTATTTTATTTTACTTAATCACTGCGTTTAAGTTATTTTATTTAAATTCACTGCTTTGAAATCATTTTCGTTGGATCAACTTTGTGACCCAAGTTGTGAGGATTGGACCTCATTTCTTTCCCTCCCTTTTTCCTTTTTCCGTCCTTTTTCTTTCCTCCTTCTCCTTCTCTTGTTCTTTTTATCCTTATTTCCACTCTGTTTCTCTCCTCCCGCGCGATAGCTCTCTCCTTCTGCCCCGTGAGTTTTTTTTTTTCCGGCCGACTAGTGCGCCACCCACTATCGACACCACCCCTCTCCTTCTCTTCCCCTTCGGCCGACGATCTCACCCTTCCATTTTCGGCCCCTCTTGTGCTGCCGTTAACCTCCACGCGTAGCTTCAAGCCACAGCATTCCTTGCGTCCCCTCGCCGCCGTCGCGCCACCTCCGACCACCATTTATTCACCACATCATCTTTGACCTCCTAGCAACCTAAACGCCCATCCCCATCCCCATCCGCCACCGGTGAAGCTCCACCATCAACTTCTCCAATTTGAGCTTTTTGGCCTCAAACAGCCACCCACAGCCAACCATCACCACCACTAGCTTCACTGACACCTTTAAGCTCTTCTCTAGTAATCTCGAGTCTTAGTTTGTTCCCGTTCAAAAGTGAGTTTTTGAGACACTATCATAGTGCATTTTGCACTGTTTGGTTGCTGTGCTGCCACTTCTAGCATTTATGTGATCCTTCAAAAAGTATATTATAGCGTTGTAAGTATTTTTTCCAACTAACTTTTAAGATTTAAATGTATTTTTGTACTAACTCATTTTTACTGTGAATTGGTTGGTTGTGCTGGACTGAGTCCGAGGAGTAAGGGAGTTGGTTGGATTGGAGGATGAAGTGGTGTGTTTGGATTGTGAGTGGATTTTGTTGGCTGTTGGATATTGATGAGTTTAGAAAATGATTGTGATATTTTTAGAAATGATAAGAATTTTAAGTTTTGAGGAATTAAAATAAGTTATTTTAGCATATGAGGCTTAAATATTGAAATACCTATTTGATTGGAAATTTACGGGAATTACGTGTTTATGTTATAATTGACAATATCATTTTTTTTGTTCAGCATTTTTTAGGAACAATTTTGAAAAGCTAAGAAGTTCAGGTAAGCGGGGTTCATATGCTACACTTTGCATAAAATAAAATGATCTGAGGTTGATTTTGGAAAATATGCATATTTTGTTATGAAAAGAAATTTTAGAAACAACCTCAGTTATTTGTTTTGTATTACTCATGAAATTCTATAAAAGAAGAAAGTATTTTCTGTCATGACTGGTGTAGACATGAGCTTATTTTTGACATTTTGTTTCTGAACTGTGCAAAAGTGAGCAAAAATAATAATTTTGTGCATAAATTATATTTTTGTGATCTGATTCTGTTTTGATTCTGTTCTGTACTTTGATATGATATGATGTGATTTTTGAAACCTCTGGCATGACATTCTGTTTCTGTTCTGTTCTAACCTTACCACGGGTGTAAGACTGTGGCCTCTGTTTGAATTGGTACCAACTTTTCTGTTTCTAGTGCACCCACTTTGGAAACAAAGTAGTTTTCTGCGTGGTCTCTCCTATGTGCACACTTGGGGCTCTGAGAATGATAAGGGGAAGATTCACATTCTCTTTCTGCTTGGTTGGCCGTCGGGATTTACACAACTCTACCACAGGGGTTAAACATGGAATTCTATTTTGATATGATGTTTCAGTTATACTGTGCCAAGGAAATTTTGAATAAGAATATATATTTTAAAATTTCGCTCTGATATTTTTGATAACATGTTCTGATTCTGCATTCTAAAAATAAAATTATTTTGTTTTGCATTCTAAACTCTGTAAATGCTCATGTTTGCATGCTAGTATATGTTCTCTGCTTACTGAGTTGTTGATAACTCACCCCTTATCTCCATAATATTTTTCATATAATTTTTAGATATTTCAACTGAAGATCAAGACTATGAAGCATTGGGTGAGATGACTTAAGAATAGGAAGTTTTCGATGAGTATTGACAATTTTTGTTAAGAAATTTCATTGTGTTTTGATGACTTTGCATTTTGAAGAATTGATTATATTTAAGGAAATTAGTTTGAATCAAAATTTCTTTATAATTTTGGGAATTTAGAGGTTTTGGAAGTATATTAGCAGTGTTGAAATTGATTACCAGGTAATATGAATTAACTCTCCGAACCCCCCGAGGACACAACGTTACATTATACTTGTGGAATGCATTACACATCAACTGTTTGACAGTCCTACGCTCCTCTCTCTGACCAAAATTTAGTTCAAAGTCATCCTTGAAAAGGTATATACATAAAGATATTATCATTTAGAAAATTAAATAATATCAATATAAATTTATTATTTAAATATTCCGTACCAAACAACTCTTCTTTAAATGCTCTTTCACATCTTGCGGGACTTTATGCCATGAACTCGTAGCCAAATGTGCATAAGTCCGTGTAAGAACACCCACATGCGATACAAGCCAAGTTTCTTGTTGTCCCTCTCCTTCGGTATGTTCATCAAGAATGTTAACCTTAATCTTACCTACTTTACGATATTTCTTCAACGTTACGCCTCTATTAGTGCCTCGTCCGTGACGAGATTGTATTGTTATCTCTATAAAATAATATTAGTTATTTACCTATCATATATCTTAATTGAAAAAATGAGTATTAGCTATTTAACTTGTTTTGTAGACTCAGTCTCTAATGGTGAGTCAGACGTAGAGCTAGGAATAGGTGGAGATGGGATGCGAACTTCCTTCCTCTTTGGTGGCATAATTGCGAGATACTGTATAATGTGAACACAAAATCGGTCAATCATCTGTATCAGTTTTATCTATAGATTCGGTCTCATCATCTATAGATACTTCAGATGACTCAACACTTTGATCAACTGTCGCCTCAACTATTTCAGCCTTAATATATTCCCTATGTAATGGGATCATTTCATACTAACTCAAATCCACAAATAAGTTTAAGGCAAGTTGACTCTCTTGGTATGCTTCTTGAATAGAAGGATCATCTTCTTCTTCTTGTCCCTCCGCCTCAGGGATGAGATGAGATGAAATGTTTTTAGAGTTGTATTTCGGCAATTTTCCCTTTCTTTTTTACCCAACATCCTTCTTTAATACCGGGGGAATCCAATTTTTTGTAATAAAATATAAACAATATAGTGTAATCCGTGCATGAACAGTAACACCAAATGACAAAACACAAACTAACATTTTTCTGGTGTGATCGTATAGTGCAACAGTACAAAACAGTAAATGAAAGTCAGACTTTTTTGTACAAAACAGTAATGTAGGCCAGCGGCATTTTCGAGTACAGTACAGTTTATAAACAGTAAATAAATTAATAAGAGATGAAATAAGATGAGATAAGATGAGATAAAAATAAGTGTTTGTTTTCAGAAAAAGTCTGTCCGTACGAAAACTTAGAAAAGTTTTCAAAATTTTGTGTTTCATCTCTGTAAGCAAATGAGGCCTCAGTCTCTAATGGTGAGTCAGACGGAGAGCTAGGAACAGGTGGAGATGGGATGCGAACTTCCTTTTTCTTTGGTGGCATAATTGCGAGATACTGTATAATGTGAACACAAAATCGGTCAATCATCTGTATCAGTTTCATCTATTGATTCGGTCTCATCATCTATAGATACTTCAGATGACACAACACTTTGATCAACTGTCGCCTCAACTATTTTAGCCTCAATATCTTTCATATGTGATGGGATCATATCATACTGACTCAAATCCACAAATAAATTTAAGGCACGTTGACTCTCTTGGTATGCTTCTTTAGTAGAGGGATCATCTTCTTCTTCTTGTTCCTCCGCCTCAAGCATAATGTCATAAATATTTCTAGGAGAAAATTTTTGTACTACTTGCCATTGATTTCCTAATTGAGGATTGTCTAAATAGAATACTTGAGATGCTTGGAAAGCCAAAATAAAAGGATCATCTTCATACTATTTTTTAGATGTATCAATAGTCAAAAAATACTCATCCTGGCATTTTCCCCTTCGAGGATTGCTTAAATCCCACCAATCACACTTAAATATATAAACCACAAGCTCCCTCACATATCTCAGTCCAATTATATCTATGATAACTCCATAGAAATTAACATTGTCTCCATCATGACTCCCTTCGAAAAGGACACCACTATTTTGTGTTTTCCTATAATGTTCTCGACCAAATGTGTGATACCTACTTCCTTGAGAAATACATACAGAATATCGAGCAGCGCATCTCGAGGGGCCACGCGCCAGTGCATATAGTTCGTCTGATATATCGTTCGGATTACTCGCATGCATTTGTACAACCTACATATTAAATAAAGTATAAACATTCAACTGTTCAATTGTTCCCCTCTATTTTAAATATATCAGTGCAAATTACATCTGTATTAATGTCATTACCCGTTATCCGAACCATTTCAAGAACTCCTGTTCATGTCTCTGGTCTATATCATTTACTTCTAGTTCTTTGAGCACGTTAATATGATTACTGAAATTAAAAATTATCAACAATAAGCATATAAGTATAATTGTTTAACAAGTAAATTCAATTATTAATTAACAATTAAGTTGAACTTACTTCAAGTGGCTCTTTATCTCTGGGCAATTATTTAGCACGTACCACTAAGCTTTCTCCAACTCCCTTTTCCAGAAATCATAACCACCCAGAGCGCCAAATGGACGTACTTGTTGGGAAAATACAGAAAATTCATTCCGTTGTCTTGCTTGGTGAACATCAAAGTTTCTTTCCGGCTAATCAAACCTTATGTCAACACCATAGAAGTATTTGGAACATAATGCATGTCACTCATCATCAATATATGTTTCTGCAATTGATCCTTCTGGACGGGCCTTACTACGCATTGTGCATTTCAACTTTCCAAGAAACCATTCAATGGGATACATCCACCTATACTGGACTGGTCCTGCAAGTCGAGCCTCCCGTGGCAAATGAACAGCTAAGTGAACCATTATGTCGAAGAATAACGGTGGGTAAATACTCTCCAACTTACACAATATTAGTGCAATTTCTCGTTCCATACGATCCAAAACTTCTACATTCAACATTCTAGCACATAAGTCTTTAAAAAATGCACCCAACCCAGTTAACGCAACCCGCACATCTCTGGTCAAGAACTCACGAATACCAACAGGCAAGATACATTGTAAAAATACATGACAATCATGGCTTTTTAGTCCAATAATTTTCCAGTCATTTGTTCGCACACACTGACTTAGATTCGAGGCATACCCGTCTGGTAATTTAATTTTTTGCAACCATTCACAAAGTGTAACCCTTTCGTTACTTGACAATATATACCACCCAATTGGCATGTAAACAGGTGAACCACTTTCTTGCAAGTGCATTTCAGGTCTAATTCCCAACCGTTTTAGATCTTTTCATGAGTTTATATTATCCTTCGTTCTACCTTAAATTGACATCAACGTTCCTAACACGGACTCGCATATATTTTTTTCAATATGCATAACATCGACACTATACTGCAATTTTAACATCGACCAGTAGGGGAGTTGAAAAAAATACTCTTTTTTGTCCAATTCAACTCATTCGTACTTTATTTTCTCTTTTGTTATTTTTTACGAAAATCATTACTTCTGACATTTACAAACTGTGCCTTAACATCTTCACCAGACAAGAATGGTGGAGGGTGCCCCCATTCAATAGTGTCATCAAGCATCCTACCATTTCCACGCCATCTATGTTCACTAGGTAAAAATCGACGATGACCCGTGAAGTATAGTTTCTTCCCATACGTAAGTCATTCAGATTGGGTATGTTTGTTATAAGTTGGACATGTCAATTTCCCCTTTGTGCTCCAACCTGACAAGTTTACATAAGCAGAAAATCATTTATTGTCCATAACATCGCAGCATGCATCTTGAACGACTTACTTGTTGATGAATTAAATGTTAAGACCCCATTCTCCCACAAATCTTTCAATTCTGCTATCAGTGGCTGTAAGTGTATGTCTATATCATTTTCCGGTGATTTTGGACCTGGGATTAGCAAACTCATCATAAAATATGGATCTTTTATACACTTCCACAGTGGTAGATTATATAGCATAAGTACAACTGGCCAAGTACTATGACTAGTACTCATGTTCCCAAATGGATTAAATCCATCTGTTGCTAACCCAAGTCAAACATTACGAGGTTCTTTAGCAAACCATAGGTGTTCTAAGTCAAATTCCCTCCAAACTTGAGAGTCTGCAGGATGTGACAACACATTATCATTCTTAACACTAGATGATGAGTGCCATGTCATATCTACAGCCGTTGAACGTGACATGAATAACCGTTGTAATCTAGGTATCAATGGAAAGTGATGTATAACCTTCCGCAGCACATTCTGCTTCTCAGTTGTCCATCTTGATTCATGGCAAATGAGGCACTCGTTCAACTGCTCATTCTCTTGCCAAAATAACACACAATCATTCATTCTTACATGCATGTATTAGATTATAATCAAACCCGAGTCCTCTTTTCAACTGTTTTGCTTCGTAGAAGTTGCGGGGTAAAATATTGTCTGATGGAAGTGCCTTTTTAAACAGCTCGAGCAACATATTGACAGCCTTAATAGATATTCGACACGTGAATTTTATATGAAGCAGTCTAACTGTCAATGATAACTTACTATGCCTTGTACACCCTAGATATAACTCACGCTGTGAATCATTCTACAAGAGGGTAAAAGTGTTATGGCACAGATCTTTTGAGTTTGATGGATCTGTTCCACTTTCATCCATAAACAATCCCGCACCAATGTCGGCCAGGACTTGCTCCATATCTTCTTCGGGATTATCACCAACAACCTCAAGATGTACAATTTCATCGATGTCTTCTTCTTCATCTCGAAGTTTGAATGACGTTGGATACGGTTCTCCATGTAAAACCCAATCGGTATAACCTTGGTCAATACCTTTGACAAACAGATGCTCACTCACCAACTCTATCTTATGAGAACGCAAATTCTTGTAAAGTCGGCATGGGTATCTAATACGACCATCACTACCAATTGTACAAGATGCGAACTCCAAAAATTTCTTAACTCCTTCAGCATATACATTGTAATCCTCACCTAACCAATCTCTAACTCGTATCCAACTCTTATCCATGTCTAATATTCTATTATAAACAGTAACCAAAATCAACAAACAATCAATTATCTAATCTATTGTGCAATTTCTTCATTTCACCAGGTAGTTGGTCCTATCCCATTCGGGATTGTAAGATCATAATTGCCAACCTACCAACTATTATCTGTCACGTCCAACAAAATTTCAACAACATCTTCCCATAGTCCTCCAAATATGCTTGTTTGGTTATGCACACTGACGAGTAATACATCGATGCACCATCACCGAAATTACATATCCAGAGAACAATAAGGAATGACTCTACTAAAATCATAATGTCGGATGCAACAGTTGTCCATCTTGATCTTACTGTCCACTCTAGACAATTCAAGAGTTATCAATCAACCATTCAACATGATTGATAACTCTCGAACGGGTCTAAGATTTAAATATTTAAACACAATAATAATGTAAAACATTCAGAATACAAGATGATACTAGAATAGAATATACGAGAATCCCTAACTATTTTTAAGTCATTTATAATTTAAGTTTATAAATTTTTAAGTTAATTGTAAGATAATTTTTCTAACTATTATCTTTTAAGTATTAATATGAGTTTAAGTATTAATAATTCTTATGTTTCTTATTTTTAAGTCATTTATAATTTAAGTTTATTAATAATTTAAGTTAATTGTAAGATAGTATTTACAACAATTAGAGAAGGTGATCTGGCATGAGGGAGAAGGGAAGCTCATCGTGAGACAACAAGGCGTGTTGCGGTCAAGGGTGCTGAGCATCGACTTGGGCAGTGTCCGAAAGTGTTCTGGTGTCTTCCTCTGGCAGATGAAGGTGCGTGAAGGAGGTGGGTGGTCTGGAAAGGGGAGGAAAAAGGGGCTGAGAGTACAAAAACTGCTCTGTTTTGGCATAGCAAAACAGAGGAAAGTTGCTGGGTTGTTTTCATGGTGTTCGGACGTGAGGTAGTGTGCAATGATGCTGTTGAGCTCAACGTGAGGGTGAGAGAGGCAGTGAGATGAGTGGGAGGGAGGGCGAGAGAGGCCGAGAGAGAACGTAGCTCACTGCATGGAACAAAACGGATAGACCAGAAAAATTCACTGACTTGTAGAGGACAAACTGAAAATGCAAAGGAGAGGAATATTATAGTTCGGATAGACCAGAAAAATTCACTGGTTTGTGGAGAAAAACTGAAACCAAAAATGGAGAACCCGAAGGAAGAAACAGAAAAAGAAATGAAGAGAATAGAAGAAGAAGTTAATGCACGGCTTGAGGAAGAACAAAACAGAGCAGTGCAGAGGAAATAGAGAGGGGTCGGTGCAGGAGAAGAAGAATGAAAGAACAAGAAAGAAGAAGAGAAGAGGAAGAAGCCCTAAGGTTGGGAGTGAAACGGCACCGAGTGGGAAAAGAAAATAATGGGCTGGGTTGGCTCAAAACTTGGGCTGGAATCCAAATGGGTTGGGCCCAAAAGAAAAATAAGGCTAACCCAAAATAACCCGGTCCGAAAAATTAGTAAGTCCAACAAATGAAAATGTGCAATAAAAATAAATAAAAGTCAAATAAAAACACTATAACTCAATATTAATAAATAATTAAAATAATTAAAGTTCAACAACAAAATAAAATAAAACAAAGGACAAATTTAAATGTAAACAATAATTAGTATCCAGCAAGCACATTAAAATAAATTTCACAGCTTCAAAATCATAAAAATAAACTAACGATAAATCCGATAAATTTAAAATAAGAGAAACAAGATTTAAATTAATTAAAATATTCCTTCAATTAAAATCACTAAAATATGGGATGTCACATCCTCCCCTCCTAAAAAAAAATTTCATCCTCAAATTTGCAAGGTCAAGCATCAGCACCAAAACAGGATACAAGGCACAACTAAAAACATGCTTGAGAAAAACCTACCATCAACAAGTTCTGAACAAACATGAGTAATGCTTTCCCAAGTTTACTCCTATAGGCAATTACATCCTACTTGCACTAGTTTCCCAATGGCACATCACATCTTAATAGCTTCATATAATAATCTGTGCTAACCTCAATCGACTTCTGTGCTATAACTTCCAAACCTCCATTGTATACTACACTTTGGTAACCTAAAAGCCACTTCCAAAGTTAACCGTCAATAACATAATTGGTACAACTGAGTCATTAATCCCCAACTACAAGTATCATCTCAAAATTTCAAGTCACTACTAATTCCTCAAAATTAGCACAAAATTTTAACTCTTATTACAACCAAAAATATCACACCCCTGTTGTACAATCTGATAATTCGTCACATACATAAAATTTATGTCTTCATAAAAATAACACCATCGAGTATAAGCTGGCTCCATATATACCAACCAAAAACTCTTACCACATTTTGGTAGAAAATACTCTCTTTCCCACAACCATGAGTTATCACTCATAGTCCTCAAATAACTCCCCCTGCCTTAATCAAGATCAATACTTTGCAAAATATCTCCATTTTCATTGACAAAAACCAATACCAATCATCCTCAGCATCCTAAATTGAAATCAAGTAACATCACCCCAAAATACATTTGTCTCATCTAAGATAAGGAACATACTCTAAAAGACTCGAATCCAACCCGGCCAACCAATAAGAATGCCTATAAACTTTTACCCGACAACCTAAACCCAAAAGCTCCTCACCTAAATCCTAAATACCATCTCATCTAACAGTGACTAAACTCACTACGAAGCACCATTGATTTCACCAAAATATTATTGAAACCTTCTTGGTAACTCGTCCACCTACTTCTACTCCTATAAGCTAGTATTAGAACGATTAGTTCCTTCAATAGCACAACACCATTACACCTCAAGACAAGTCATACTGCTCAAATCTTCATTCCACCAAAAACTATTGCACAACACTCATGAATCCTAATACTTTAGTAGCTCATATACTTGATTATGCTATCCACTGTTGATGCCTAAGCTTCAACTTCCAAGATTTTATCACACACCATACGTGACGACCCATCAATATCTTTTTAAGTTAAATAACAATGTCCTTAATTCTCCGAACTGGACACTCAATCTCCAAAGGAAAGTATAGCCTCGCAATTTAAATTCTTATGTGACCTCAAGTCACAATTAATTCTTGAAGGTAATCACAACAATTATTGCTAACCATCATTCCATTGGGTAACCCACTTCAATTGCACACTCAAATCAACTCACCAAAACTCCAAGTCAAAATCTCTTAAATTTAATACTATCATATCGACTCCTCTTCAACACCTACTAAAGCCACTTCTTCCAAACCAAAAAAAAAATGAGACTAGGACCTGTACTCTTCGAAATCTATACACACTCACAATTAATACGCGTCGATCTCATGCACCCTTAGCCAAAATCAAAAAGCCTCCAAAAGTGCAAGTGGTCCATCACTACCATTTCCATCATCTGGACCTATATCCTTGAAATCAACTAGAATCATTTCCTAAATCCTTAAGATCGATAACCTTAAATCTAAAACACTCACCTTATAAAGCTTGCAACATTCTAAAACCACAAATGTTAACATCTGCTTATCAAAGTCGGCAAGATCTACACTCCTATTCTAATTAATCCCTCAATTGCTTGTTGAACTTACCACCTTAAATCCCATAAACTTATTTCCTAAAAATTATAGAGCCTCAAACCTTAGATGAACTTCTCATAAATCTATCTTTGAAGTTCGTTGAACTTACAACCTCCTATTCCATAGAATTCACCTAGACCATGTCGTTCACTTTGAGTCTCGATATTACAAAAGCAAACCAAGTCGATAAAAATTCAAGTCTACTACACTAAATCTTCATGCCTAACAACGGCATTCACGGTTGTACCATCTTCCTGCCATAGCATAACCCTTAACCCACTTTCAACTTAGACAAATTAAAATATAATTATAACAAAATAAATTAAAATACAACAAAATAACATGAAATAAAATAGAATAAAACCAACAAAGTATAACAACATACAATAAATTAAAACAATTAAAATAACATACTTCAAACAAAATAAAACGAAACAAAATCAAATAAAATAAAATTCCTTAAATAAAATAACATATGACAAAATTAATAAAACAAATGAAGTAGTACACAATAAAATAATTAAAACCAATTAATTTAAATAATTTCAATTTACAACTTTAAAAAATTTCTGGTACTTCACCTATGGGACAAGTGGTTTTACCCCGGGCCGAACCTCAGGCTCATCATCCTCAAAATTTGTTGCCTAAAGCAAAGTCTAAAATACTCACTCTCTCATACTCATTCCACACCTATTTTAATTCTTGATAATTATGTCAAACATAATGTTCTGAGATTCTAACTTTCGAATATTCTTACCTATGCTTTAAATACTTCATACCCCTCCTTGTATACCCATTCTTACACATAGTTTCAATCTTCATACATTACGGGACCTAGATCAAGTCTAAGAATATTAACCTCAATCATGCCCTTAAAAGCCCAATAATATTTCCGAAACCTCTTCATAATGTAATAAATTCATACTAATATCGAGATACACTCTCCACAGTCCTTGACCTTTTGTCTCATACTTGATTCATGAAGATATTCAACTCGTGATTTCTAAAAGTTGAAAGTTCTCAATAATCCTCAAAAACTGAAAGTCTATGGCGACAAGATTCAAGTCCTAAGTAATCTCAAGTTAACAAATTTCCAAACTTCAAGAGATTTACTCTCAAAATCATATTACTAAAACCGCGCTTCTGCTGCGCATTCTGATGATTTTGCCAAAAAAAATGTTTAAAACTAGGAGTCTAATCTATTTTAATATCTACAAAGATGACTCTTACCGCACTATGGTAGCAACTCGCTTTCTTGTCTCCTAAATTCATGCACACTCATTTATACTCTTTCATTCTCAATCACATTCAGAACAAAAATGTTTTGTAATCGACAACATGGTGACATCTTGAGAACTTGGATTTTTAATAAACTTTTCAAATTATTGAGTTCATATACACATATGCGATTAGTTGTAACCATAAAACAAGAACATATATACTACTTTGAAATTATAAAAGTACCAAAAATGTACATGCAAACGTAGTAACAATATACCTCTAGAATCTAACATTCCTTCCAAAACCTTAACCTTCAATCTTATCAAATCATTTTGTAAAAATCTACATAATGAGCCCACCGAATTTAAAACCTCAATCGTCATGAAATCGGCTTATAAAATTTGCAAAATCTAACACCTCAAGTTTCATAAAACATCATTCCCAAAGTTTGCCGATTTCTAAAACCTTATATACCATCAAGATTAATCCTTACAATTTGCACAGTTCTAGACATCAAGTCAAAACAGAAATGATTTCCTAAACTCGCCTATAACTGAAAACCTCATATACCATAATCTGAAGAATCTCAAACCTCAATTATCCACATCATCATCTCATAGTCCTCAAATTTCTAAAACCTAAAATTACTTCCTAAACTTGTAGGAGTCCAAAACTTTATGGCTTATAGTCTTCAGAATCTCAAACCTGGCTTCTGATACCAACTGTAATGCCCCGTCCTTATGGGTCCGAAGAGTTAACTCATATCACTTTAAAGTCATTTTCCAACCACAAAGTACATACTCCAATTTTTCTCTATTAAACAAAATATTCCCACATTAATTACTCTAGTATAATTAAACTAAGACAACACAAAGTCTTAATATAAACATCAACCTCCCAACATATCACATCATTAAATCACAACGAACTTACTGAATAAGAATCCTCAATACTCATATAAACCTTCTATACTTAATCCATTATTCTTAACTCATCTCACCCATGCTTCATATTCTCGATCCTCAGCTAAAATATTTAAATCATCTGAAAAATCTTATGGAGATAAGGGGGTGAGTTATCAACAACTCAGTAACCAGAAAACATATGCTAGTATGTAAACATGAGCCTTTTCAGAAAGTTCAGTATGCAGAAACAAAACATTTTATTTTCATATCCACATCTCAAGATGTATTATCATAAAATCAGAGCGACTTTTCAATCTTTTCATATTCATAAACCATTTCATATTCAAAAACTATTTGGCATAACATAACATAACTGAATATTTTCATCTTATCATATCATATCATATATCATTTTTAACTCCCGTGGTAGGGTTGTGCAACCCCCGGTGGCCAAACCAGGCAGTATCATATTGTGAAACTTCTCCTTTTTCAATTTCGGAGCCCCGAGTGTGCACACAGGAAAGAACACATAAAATACCACTTTGTTTCCAAAGTGGGTACACTAGAAACAGAGAAGTTGGTACCAACCCAAACAGAGGCCACAGTTTTACACCCGTGGTAAGCTCAGAACAGAACAGAACAGAAACAGAATGTCATGCCAGAGGTTTTAGAAATCACATCATATCATATCAAAGTAAGGAACATTTTCATAACAAAAGAGAATCAGATCACAGAAATATAATTTATGCATAAAATTTCATATTCGCTCTCTTTTACACAGTTCAGAAACAAAATGTCAAAATAAGCTCATGTCTACACCAGTCATGACAGAAAAATACTTTCTTCTTATACAGAATTTCATGAGTAATGCAGAATAAATAACTGAGGTCGTTTCCAAAATTTCTTTTCATAACAAAACATGCGCATTTTCTAAAATCGACCTCAAATCATTTTATTTTATGCAAAATCTAATATAGGAACCCCGCTTACCTAGACTTCTTAGCTTTTCAGAATTTTTCTCAAAAATGTTGAACAATTATTACTCGTCACCTATAAAATAGTCACGTAATTTTCATAAATTTCTAATCAATCACATATTTCGATATTTAAGCCTAAGTTTATAAAATTACATATTTTAATTCCTCAAAACCTAAAATTCTCATAATCTCGAAATATATCATAACTTTCCAATTTCATCAATAATCAAATAGTAAAAATTCCGTTAAAAGCATTAGTTTCCCAAAATACTAAAATAATAAAACCCACGTACGCCCAAAGAAAAACCTGCAGTACAAATGAAACCAGTTTCTTTAACAAAGGTGTTTTAGGAAAGAAAAGACCGTTTCATAGACTTAAATCAAAACTTAACACATGTTTTAAAATAAAATAGATACTGATTTAGAACTAAAGAGACGTGCGCTGTGGCTTGCCCAATGAGCACAGAGGAGCCGTTGTAGAGAGCAAGGTGTGGCAGGACTGGGTGATTAGCGAAGGCACTACCGAGTTGAGCGGTTGAACATGAGAGGAAGAGTGATGAGAGACAAGGTGATCATGGCGTGAGGGAGAAGGGATGCTCATCGTGAGACAACAAGGCGTGCTGCGGTCAGGGGTGCTGAGCGTCGACCTGGGCAGTGTCCGAAAGTGTTCCGGTGTCTTCCTCTGGCAGATGAAGGTGCGTGACGGTGGTGGGTGGTCGGGCAAGGGGAGGAAAAAGGGGCTGAGAGTACAAAAACTGCTCTGTTTTGGCATAGCAAAACAGAGGAAAGTTGCTGGGTTGTTTTCATGGTGTTCGGACGTGAGGTAGTGTGCAGTGATGGTGTTGAGCTGGGCGTGAGGGCGAGAGAGGCCGAGAGAGAACGTAGCTCACTGCATGGAGCAAAATGGCGTGCGGCTTCACTGACTTGAAGAGGAAAAACTGAAAATGCAAAGGAGAGGAATATTGTAGTTCAGATAGACCAGAAAAATTCACTGGTTTGTGGAGAAAAACTGAAACCGAAAATGGAGAACCCAAAGGAAGAAACAGAAAAATAAATGAAGAGAATAGAAGAAGAAGTTAATGCACGGCTTGAGGAAGAGCAAAATAGAGCAGTGCAGAGGAAATAGAGAGGGGTTAGTGCAGGAGGAGAAGAATGAAAGAACAAGAAAGAAGAAGAGAAGAGGAAGAAGCCCTAAGGCTGGGAGTGAAACGGCACCGAGTGGGAAAAGAAAATAATGGGCTGGGTTGGCTCAAAACTTGGGCTGGAATCCGAATAGGTTGGGCCCAAAAGAAAAATAAGGCTAACCCAAAATAGCCCGGTCCGAAAAATTAGTAAGTCCAACAAATGAAAAGGCGCAATAAAAATAAATAAAAGTCAAATAAAAACACTACAACTCAATATTAATAAATAAATAAAATAATTGAAGTCCAACAATAAAATGAAATAAAGCAAAGGACAAATTTTAATGTAAACAACAATTAATATCCAACAAGGACATTAAAATAAATTTCACAGCTTCAAAATCGTAAAAATAAACTAACAAGAAATCCGATAAATTTAAAATAGGAGAACCAAGATTTAAATTAATTAAAATATTCCTTCAATTAAAATACACTAAAATACGGGATGTCATAGTGGGTGTACCAAAAACAGAGAAGTTGGTACCAACCCAAATAGAGGCCACAGTTTTACACCCGTGGTAAGGTCAGAACAGAAGAGAAACAGAATGTCATGCCAGAGGTTTCAAAATCACATCATATCGTATCAGAGTATAAAACATTTTCATAACAGAATCAGATCACTAGAATATAATTTATGCACAAAATTTCATGTTTGCTTTCTTTTGCACAGTTCAGAAACAAAATGTCAAAATAAGCTCATGTCTACACTAGTTATGACAGAAAATACATTCTTCTTATACTGAATTTCATGAGTAACGCAGAGCAAATAATTGAGGTCGTTTCCAAAATTTCTTTTTATAACAAAACAGGCATATTTCCCAAAATCGACCTCAGATCATTTTATTTTATGCAAAATCTTGTATAGGAACCCCGCTTACCTAAACTTCTTAGTTTTTCAGAAATTCTCCACAACAGTACTGAACAATTGTCGAACGTCACCTATAAAAATTCATGCAGCTTAAATAAATCTCCAATGAACAGATAATCTCATATTACACCTGAAGTACCTATTTTAATTCCTAAAAAAAAACCTAAAATTTTTCTTAATTCTAAAATACCATCACTTTCTAAAATTATCAATATCCACTTAAACGAATCCGTACCAAAGAGAATAATCAAATAAATATTATGATAAATACGGCATTCAAAGAATACTATTGTTTTAAAATACTAAAGTACCCACAACGTATTATAGATTAATAGAATACTGAAGCTACTTAAAATCCCATAAAAATAAGTCCAACTAAAAAAAAGGAGTTCAATTAAAAACTAAATAGCTCAAATTAACAATATAATCATTTTTCTTTTATGTGAAATAAAAACCAAGTCCATTCATTAAACATAACCAATTAAACCAAGCCCATCAAAACAAAAACCCATTCAACTAAATCCACATAACAATACATCTGAATCCGTCGTACTAAGGGGGCACATGTAAAAACACTTTAAAAAAGGTTTGGAGGCGTGTTACGGAAAAGTCAAAGACCAAAGGCATGATGACATTTTGTAATTAGAATAGCATGACCATAAAGTTTAAAACTTTACGTTAATATTTTCAAAAGAGTGCAAGGTTTTTCTACTATACGTTACCAGGAAAGCATAAAACATAACAAACGTAAAAGGAAACCAAAAGAGCAGGAGGTTCGACGGAGGCTCACCGTGAAGGAAAGAGGTCGCGGCAGAGCTGAGCAAGAGAGGAGTGAAGGCGCAGTGATGGTGGTTGGGTAGCTTGTGGTGGGCTCGCTTGACATATGGAGTTGCGGTTTAAGATGGAACTGTTGGTGGGTTACTCTATTTTTGGTAAAGCAAAACAGAGGAAGTTGTTGGGTGGTTGGGACGCGATGGTTGGATTGTTTTATTTTTTGTGGTTGAGGCAACCGGCGTGGAGTAGTTTCAGTATGTGGGTTGCTCTGTTTTCTGAGTAGCAGAACAGGGTGTTAGCTTTGGTGATTTTCCATGGCTGGGCAACGGTGGCATAGGGCGGCTTCACTGACTTGAAGAGGAAGAATCGAAAACTGAAAATGGAGGGAAAGAGAGATGCAGTAGACGGCAACCCAGTGGAGAAACCGAAGGAAGCAATAGAAAAAAAAATGAAATGAAGAGGAGAAGGGGGTCTGTGGCACGGCTTGAGGAAAACAAAAAGAACAGAGTAGAGAAATAGAGAGGAGTTGGCGCAGCGAGAGAAGAAGAAAGGAAAGGAAAGAAAAAAAAGGAAGGAAGAGGAAGCCCTAAGGCATTGGGAGTGAAACGACGCCGCAAAGGTAAAATAAATGGTTGGGCTGGGCTGGGCTGGGCTGGGCTAGGTTACGGGTGGGGCTGAAGCCGAACAGGCTAAGCCCAGAAAATAAAAAAATAAAACTAAACCAAAATAGCCCAATCCGAAAATAAGTCCAACAAAGAAAAATGTACATTAATAAAATAATAATAATAAATAGAAATCAAATAAAAACACTATAACTTAATATTAATAAATAAAATAATTAAAGTCCAACAATAAAATAAAATAAAACAAATAGTAATTTAAATGTAAACAATAATTAATATCAAGAAAGCACATTAAAATAAATTTTACATCTTAAAAATCGAGAATTAACCCAACGATAAACACGATAAATTAAATAAAAGAACCAATACTTAAATTAAATAAAATAGGAGAATTGTTATGCATCAACCTACACACCACACACCAAATTGTTTTTTATTTTTTTAATTTTTTTTCAATTTTTTTTTATTCTAGTCTTCTTGAAACATTTATATTTTTTTATTCATCATCTATATAATACACATTTAACAAGAAAAACAAATAAAAAAAAATAAAAAAATTTATAGTATGTGGTGTGTAGGATGATGCAAAGATTAATTCGATAGGTTAATTAGAGCATTTCAGCTTGTGTGGTGGCAGGCAACGAATAAAGGTCCTCGAGTGTTGGAAGTGCTGATGAGGACCTCCTCCCTCGAAGAACCTTCATTTACATCCGATATCGGATGTAATTCTACTATCTCTAATTCTAATATGCCTGCAGAGCTGGAGGTCTTCCAGGATTCGTTGCGGCCAGGAGTTGCATTTCCTTCGAAAGCATCTAGAGGTTGCTGATGACAGCTTTCTGGTATGCGAATTAGGGATAGTAGAAGACAAATGGTAGAGGTGGCAAAATATGTTAGATAGAGAACCCAAAAGTTCTGGAGGTTCAGGCTTTCAGGTCTGCTGGAAGTTGTGTTGGTTGAACACTCATCTGAGGGAATTAACCATTCATCTTCCAGTAACCTTAAATCTCCATTCTCCGACAGTTTTAGAATAGCTTCAGAAAAATCCCTGGCAATTGGCGAGCCTTTCTGGAAGGCCTGAGAGGAGTAAAAACAGATTTCTATAATTAATTAGTTTCTTTAGTATTAAATTAAACAGTTGAATAGAAATCAGAAAAATGAAATTAGTTTTGTCCGCTATATATAGACTCCTTGATCCCAGATCAATTGTTTCTTTGGGGATGTGGGTGAAGTGAGGGAGGGGGATTTTCTTCTGATCTCTAGAAAACTTTTCCTATGGCTTGGTGTAATTTTCAAGTTAATTAGTACTTACAAAGCCCAATCCTCCAAAACTGGTGTCACGTAAGGTGGCTGTGTATCCTTTGCAAAAGTGTTTGAGGAAAACTTTCTCATACGGGAGTTCAAGAAAGGCAGCAGATATATTGTTGCTTTCGAATAGGCCTGGGTAACTGTATTCACTGGTAACGTTCACGATAATCTCTGGTTTGAAATGAAGCACGTTCTCCATGTATTTCCTTACAAAAGAGTTGCCATCGCAACCAACTTTCATGCTGTTCATCTTCGTGTTTGGTCGCAGTTGTTTCACAGTGAACATTGAAGAGAGACTAGCAGTGTAGCTCGAGGTTAGGATCAATACCATAAAGAGCCAGACTACAATAACCAAGCGTGTGTAATTGTTGTGGATCCTTTCACCTGCAAAATGATGCCGCGAATGTTATGACCATTAACCCGCTTGTTCATACAATAGCAAACATATTACTGATATACCAAACATATTAGAATCGAAGCAATATATATAACTACTTAATTAATACTTACGATGAGCAAAGAAAATAGAAGAGAAGGTAAACCAAAGTGCAGTGCAAATCTGATCCTTCCAAGAGCCATTAAATTCTGGATTGTATTGACGCTCCAGGATCCAAACTATGAGCATAGTGTAAATCAAGATGGCACCGGTGACCACCCACATTTCCCAGGTGAAAGGCTTCGCAAACATCAATGGTGAGCTATCAGTTTTTTTGTAACTATCATAGCCAAACCTGACTCAGCATATGGAAGAGTAAAATCTACATATTTAAACCGATCGGCAAGTATGGTCACATCACCAATGATAGCATCGTAAGTCTTTTATTGTAGTTCGCAGCCCCCATGCAGGACATGATCACAAGTATAAAATCATAATCAAAACATTTAAAACAGAGTCTAATTAAATAATAAACATTATAATCAATGAAGAAGGCTTATAAGAAGAAGTTGGTACCTTATTAGAGACACGTCGAATCAGCTCATTGTAGGTGCCATTGAATGCCTCAAATTCGTATGGCAGATAATACCCTAGAAGCTCAAGCACCTTCCAGAATATTTGAATGCAGAAACCGTCGGCATATTTTTGGTCATTCGGTCTCTTCGTATAGTCAACCTTCACAAACTTCTCAAACATTGTTCTACCTGGAACCCCAATTTTAAGGGGCTTTGCATCAGTAGGCATGTCCCAACCTTTTGGAGTCCGCTTTAAGTACTTCCCTGGCCAAATTACTGGACCGGACAAAGTAGAATAATTTACAGTATCAAGCACATTACCAGTAAACGGGCTCATGGAGAAACCCAACTCTGGTGTCCAGAAATCTATTTCTATGTACCTCTTTCCAACCACGTTTACAATTCTCAGAATAGGAGTGTCTGAGAGCTGGCCTTCTTCGAAATGTATTTTGCCACTTAAACCAGAGAATTTACTTGATAACAAATAGTCTAAAAATTTTTTTGGACTGCTATTGTTGCTACTCATTCTCTCTATGGCTTGTGTAACCATTTTAATGCTATCATATGCTCGCAGAGCATCAATTCCAGGGTCGAAGTTATCTTCCTCTAGATATTCAGCTCTGAATTTTTTCCGGAATTGGCCTTTGAAGACTTGATACTCAGAATTGCCTATCTCGGGATAGTATGCCTTAATTCCTAATGCACCTTCCATAGATGAAATAACGGAGTTATTGACAGAGTCCAGCAAGCTTGTAATGCTGTCTGAAATTATCCAAGCTGATTCTCCCCCAACAAGTCCCATCTTCTTAGCTTCTCTGAACAAATAAGTTGCCATATCTAGTGATGAATGAAGGACCACAAAGACACGAGATTGGGTTTTCATTAGCTTAATCAGCTCTTCGTGGACAACCCTTCTCGGATCAGACACAGAAGATAGTGGTGGGAGAACCAAACGGTACTCAATCTCCGAACCAACATTTTGAAGAGCCTCGGATAGAAGTGCAAACATGCCGGAGTCACTGCCATAGGCATCATCTTCATAAATCGCAATTATCCTTTGCCAATTGTATGCATGAACAATATCTGCAATGCATTTTATCTGTTGAGAACCATTTTTAGCCATCTGTATCAAGAAAGGCCAACGAAGCGGCATTAGAGGTGGGTTGATGGCTGGTGCTGCAAACGAAATGACCGGAACATGAGCTTGCCCTCCAATAATTGCAACACGAGCTGCTTCCTGCCATGTGTGTATGCCAATAATCACTCCAAACTTTTTGATCTCTCTAATTATCATCGCTTCGGCTGCAACAAAATTTTAATAAAATGAGCTGTTAATCAAGAACAGTGGGATTTTCGATTGTGCGTTCTTAAAACAGAGAGAGAGAGAGAGATTAATGAAAATCATTTCTGTATCATACAATAATAGAATTTGCACGAAAATGGAGTTGCTTCTTTGGCAGAGCTTTAAAGGATATGGTGCTAATTAGTTTAATTTAAGCCACACAATACTTTAAACAATTCAAAGATAAGATTTACTGGAGAAAATACGCTACCAAAAAGCTGCAGTGTACCCCTTTCTTACCTTATAAAGACGAAATTGCCCTTAAAATCCATAAAACGACAAAATAACTATGTTAAATTTAAACAATAATCTGTAATTAAAACTGTTTATTATAAAAACAAAAATATATCTTTATTTATTTATTCTTATTTTCATGTTTTTTTTTTTTTTTGTTTTTTCAATTTTTCTTGTAAAAATTTCTTCATGCTTTTTTTCTTATTTTTTGAATTACTTTATTTTTAAAATGATTTGTAAAATTTTTAAAAGTTTTAAATATTTTTTAAATCTTTTTAATTTTTTATTGCTGAAAATTTACAGTCCTTTTTTATTTTGTTATTTTTTAAATTATAAAGGTTATAATATATTATGTCAAATTTTTGAATGAGGGAATACATGATGCATTTCAATTTTTGGTAGCTAGGTTGGAGGCTGATGCCAAAATTGATAATTTGTGAGATCATTGTAAACTGGATATAGTTTGATAGGGCACCTGTATTTTTTCTTCAAACGGATCGACTGCAATATTCGGTAGGTTTTGTCCATCATAGCTACTAGCTAGAGAGCTCAAATCATTTTAAAAGCAATTCTGTCCCTCAACTTGATTGGTTTTGTTTGTTTTCATTCACACACACACACATACATATTGTTAATAGTTTCTATTATATTTATGATCGCTAAAATTTGAAATTTTGAACTAAGCCAAAGCGGCCATTTCCATTGGAAATCCATTAGGTTTTTCGTATGAGAGAGACATTTGATCAATAGAAGAAATAATATATCAAAAGTCGGCTTTTAAGTCCTATCCATATTATTGAATATTATGTCAAACCCCGGGGCCTCATGTTACATGACTATATATCAACCATGAGAATTGACTTATTCTGATACAAAATTATATATTATTTTTGTCGTAAATAATTTACCTATTTTTCTTGTAGTAAATTCGATTAATTAATAACAGTGTTGAGGGATTTGACATATTCAATAATATGGATAGGAATGATTAAGTTTGACTCATTTACCATTTAAACTAATACAATACGAACCCATTTTGAAAACAAGAATTACAATTTATTCCCTATTATGTCAACTACTATTCTTATTATTATTCACAAATTACCCAAAATACTCTTGATATCCAAACGGAAGTCACTCGCTAACTAGCTAGCGTACGAGCATCGATCAATTAATTAACAAAAAATAAAAGGCATTATGGTTATAAAACAATATCACATGATGCGCTCATCAGTTTCCTGCAGCTCGTAAAGGGGGAACCTAACTAGCTACTTCTTTGTAATTGACAAATTTATCTGATCATCTGATTACATGATGATTTTCGCCCATGCGTTTCTGATCCTAGGCCAATTCTCATCCGTACTAAGAAATATAAATAAGTAAAATCCACATCTTTCTATCATGAGTTTAAGCTTTTGAAATAAACAACGATTTCACACAAATTTTTGTCGTGCAACTTGGATTCAATAATTCAAGGTTATTCATTGTCTGTACTTGAGTACCGATGATCTATACATGTTTTCGGAAATATGTGCATGCATAAAAAACCAAGGTAAATACATATATAACAAACGCACAAATCTTATACGTACTAGATTATATGCATTGAATCAAAGTTTGTAGAAAGATATATATATATATAATTATCCCCAGTACTTATCTTTTACTATTTAAAAGAGAATGACTAATTTCAATGTATAAATGGTTTGGTTTAGTTTTCTAGCTAATTCTGCTTTGCTTTATAATTATCTTTCATTATTTGATTTCCGACGGAAAATCTTAACATTCTACTGTTAGCAAAATGGGTGATAGAGATTAGAGACGCCATACCGGAGGCGGAAGGGACACTAAGCTGGGAAAGAAAGACTTTGTGAGTCTTTGAATGGTTGTTGTAGATTTGAGCTGCAGTTTCCATGGCGACTTTCTGTTCCTTCCCAATACGGGTATTAGGATCAATGATCATACCGATACCCGTAACTTTGGTTTTGGTTTCAGCTCCATCGGAGACGATAAGAAGAAAGAACAGTACTACAGCGAAGAGCAACCATGCAGGATAGGGCATTTTGGCGATATTGTATTTTGGGAATTGTGGTTGTTGTTCACTGGGGATTCTGGGATAGTAGAAAACTTCATCAACGTCTTGGGCGCATATATATGCATGGTCTGCCAGGTGGGTGGTTGCCGGCTCTTTTTAAAATATTATATATATATATATAAATATATATATGCATGGTCTGCTAGCTATATTTATGTTAAAACACATTTCCACGAGGAAGAATATCAGGGTGGAATCCGGGAACTTTGACTTTGCTCGCTTCCATGAAGTTGCCTTCAAATTTCCGACGACGGAGGGAAATCGATCGCACGTCATGCTGCATGCATTAATCACAATAAAAATTACAACAGTCGATTTATGCTCCTTTTGCATCGACAGCTCACATGAGATCATAAGATGAGATGAGATGAAATGTTTTAAATAGTAGTTAAATAAAATATTATTAAAATATATTTATTATTATTATTTTTAATTTAAAATTTTAAAAAATTGAATTGTTTATTATATTTTTATAAAAAAATTTAAAAAAATTATAATAATTAAGATGAAATGAGATAAGAGTATTGTGTATTCAAAGTGAGCATTAATGTCATACTCAGTTGGGGTTTGGACGGTTGGGACGGTTGCTGATCACATGATAATATTCTTCCTGAAGAAGACATTGCTGAAATCCAGTGGCCTTTGTCATTAAACTGCATGTGACCTGATTGGCCTAAGACATTACAAAATCATTAATTAATAAATATTTTTTTAACCACTAAATGTTTTTGGCAAATGCCAATGACATGATTGACAAAACTCCCAGTTTTCAAAATGAAAGTTGGAGTTTGAAACTCTTCATCTCTAAACGTATAAAAAAAAAAAATATTAATTTTTTTTATAAAAATGAAAAGGTATCGGTAGCCACTCTCGATGAAAAGAGTGGCATTTCCCATGCATACATGAAGGAAAACATTATGTCCACATAAGATTTCTACTGAAATTCTCTACTGAAATCTTTTTTAATTTTTTTTTTTTACTTAATGATTAAGTAAGTGTTTTTCAATGAATATGTGATTTTTCTTTTATTTTTAAAAAATATCTAAATAGTTTAAAAAAATGGTGAAAAAAAAAAGTGAAAAAAAATTAAGTGATCGGTAGAAAATTTCGGTAAAAATTCTTTGCGGACGTAGCAACGTCCATACATAAATGGCTTCCTTAACATGGAAGTTTAGCTTGGTGTCAGAATTACGTGCACGTTTGGAACTTGTTTTATTTTTTCTGTTCAAAACCATTTTGGGGGAAAACGCGCTTGTGTTTTGAAAATAATTAAAATCTAATTTCTAAACGAACAGAATCCACTCATTTAAGAAACAAAATAAATAATACGACTACTACGCGTACGGTGGATATAATTTCTTCTCGCTTCCGCCTCTTTCGAAAGGGGAGAACGCCCTCCTCTATACGTATTATCATGTATGTATGTATACATATATATATATTATATGCAATCCAAAATGTCTTCTTATTTTGGCTATTCCGATGAGAGTTTTTGGGTACCTAGCTAGTAAGTTTGAATAGATATTGGTCGATTTTATGTTGATAGCTTTGGATTACTTCAATGAAGAATATCAGCGCAAATACCATTAAAAAAAAAAAAAAAAAAGATGAAAATTGTTTGAATTGAGACAATATCACGCATATGTTAGTAGTTTTGATATAACTTTAATGCTCGAAACTTTCTCCTACTCTGGAGAAGATATTCCTGGTTATGACTATCAGAATTATGCATATGACTCATTTTGAAAGCTTTTTTCGACGCTCAAGTCATGGTCATCAGGCTACGCTTGGTAATTTCCTTTTCGATCCTGAAATCAGTCATTTTTTCCTGACAATATTTCACAATCACTTTTGGAGATTATTCTTATTCTAGTGTGGACCAGATTTTTGGCAAGACAATTATTTTATTTTTTTGGACAATCATATGTCTTCCATTTTGTTTTTTGGATCCACATTACAACGTAGTCTTTATCAGAACAAGAGATGGTAATCGAAGTAAAAGAAAACAATAATCAAATGAGAATTCCAGTTTAGAAAATAATAGTCAAAGATCCCTACTGTTGCTACGAGCTAGCTGTTCCTAGGGGATTCCCCGTTTGCTTTAAAAAACTAGGAGCCAGTCAAAGCTAGACAAACTATAGGAAATGTCTTGCAGACATGTTGTTGAAGTGCAAGTTAGAAATGAGAAGTTTCAACCAACGGCAGAGCATAGTTCCGTATGTCATTTCCAGTCAATTTCTTGCTACAGTAAGTCGTTGCTCTAGATGCCATGCCTGCCCTCTACCATTGGGCAGAGGGCAGGCAGGGTATCTAGATTCTGTTTTTAGGCAAGGTGGAGATCATTACATTTCGGTTGTGTTTGATAAGTAAGGTAATCCTATGTTGGTCAATATATTTATACATAATAAATACTATAGAGTCTATTTTACTATCTCACTCTTCCATTTCAGATCGAACGATTACTTGAGAGGATTTTTTTTTTCCTTCTTATCAAATTCGATTTAATTTAGAAGTATAGATAGTGAGGTAACTTGTAATGTTTAACTATCAACTTAGGTATCAAGTAGAAAAGAAGACAATGCTTGTTTGTTTTGCGACATTAATCACCATCTACATGATGATGAACATTAACATGAATGCTCGATATAGCTAAAGTTAAATTGTTACCTTGTTGGCGATACCACAAACCAGTTCGTCATAGGAGCCATTGAAGGGCGCAAATTTTCAAGGAAGAGAATAATTCAAATTTTCCAGCACCATTTTGAAAGCTTGAATGCACCAACCGTCGACATCTGTATTTTTGACTGGGCCCTCAACGTACTCTACCTTTACATGTAATATCCCGTATTTTAATGTATTTTTTTTATTTATTGAATAATTATTTTATTTTATTTAAGTATCAGTTCTCTTATTTTAATTTTATTGAGTTTATCGTTGGATTAATTTTTGAATTTTAAGTTGTGAAATTATTTTCTTTAATGTGTGTTTTTCTTTATTTGGGCTACTAATTTTTGGATTGGGCTTTTGTTGGTTTAGTTTTTTTTTTTTTTTTCTTTTGGGCCCAGCCCATTCGGATTTCCAGCCCAAGCTTTGAGCCCAGGCCCATGGAAGACTTCCAGACTCCGTCGCAAGGTTTACGTCCATTTTTTTTCCATTTTCCATTTTCATGCATACCTTCATCCTTTTCCCTCTAGGTTTTTATTTATTTACTATATATATCTTATATATATATCTTAAGTTTCCTCAACTCCTAGATTCATTGCTGCGGCCCTCTCCTCATGCCCTTACCCATCCAAACTTCCCTGAACTTTCACCCTCCTTGGTGAACCTCAGTCCAGACCTCACCACCGTCCCCTGCCACACGACCGCTACCCAGCGTCTCTGTAACATCCCGTATTTTAGTACATTTTAATGAATGATTATTTTAATTAATTTAAAGATTAATTCTCTTGTTTTAGAATTTTGGGAGTTTTAGAATATTATTTTATAATATTTTAAGTTATGAAAATTATTTATTTTATATGTTTTCTTGATATTAATTATTGTTGTGCATTTAAATTGATTTTAATTTAAATTAGTTAGATTATGGGTTTTAAAATTATTATTGTTTTAATAAAGCATTTCACTGAGTTTGAATTATTTTATTTAGTTTTTGGTTTTAAAATCTTGTTCGTTGGATCACTTTCGAAACCCAAATTGAAACGACTGGATCTCCTATTTCTTCTTCCTCTTTTTCTTTTCCCTTTTCTTTTTCTCTTTTCTTTCTTTTTGTTCCTTTTTCTTCTTCTCCCTTCTGCCTGCCCGCGCGACCCGGTTTCTCTCTCTCTCTCTTCTCTCTCTTCTCTCTCTCGCGTGAACCGAATTCACCGCCGCTGCTCCGCCTCCGGCCCGCCGTGCACGACACCGCCGGCACCATCGGCTACCCCGTGCGCCGGCGACCTTACCCACCCAATATCCGGCCGGCTAACGCCGCCGTTAGCAGCCACGAGCCGCTTGAACCCGCGGTGGTTTTTCCTCCGTTCCGCCGCCGTCCGGCCACCATTGGCCACCATTTCTTCATCACTTCTTCACCGGCCCAATACCAAGCTTTTCCACCCAAACCCGGCCCCGATCCGTCACCGGAGCCGCCCGTGCGAGCTCCACTTCCGATTTGACAATTCTCGACTGTAAACCACCCATTTCGGCCACCACCCACGGCCAAAGGCCACCACCATTAGCTTCACCACCTCCCATAGGCCCTACTCTACCGTTCCCAAGTCTTCGTTTGACCCCGTATAATTTTGGGTTCACTGTGTATTTCGGCCACAGTGTTTTTACACTGTGGTGTTGCGGTTTTGGCGCTTCCAGCTCTCTCATGATCCTCCGAAAATATTTTTATAGCGCTGTAAGTATTTCCTAAACAATCTTTTGAGATTTAAATATATTTTTGCTCTAATTATTTATACTGTGTTCTGGTTGGTTCCGGACTGAGTCCGAGGAGAATTCGGGGGTGGATGGATTTAGGACGGAGAAATTGTATATTGACTATGTTGTGTTTTGATTGGTTGTTGGTTGTGGTTATTGTGAGTTGGTACATTGCATATTGCACGCATGTTCATGTTTGTAAAATGAAAACTGGGTTTTCGCGTAATTACATTCATGATCATGTGGTTATTTTGAAAACTGGGTTTTCATGAGGAAATGGATTTTTGGGTGCATGTGTATCACGACCCCAAGCCGAGATGTGGCATTATCTCGGTGGAGCTCCTCTGGTCACTCGGGAGCGAAATATACTGAATGACGTCCCCTGACTTGTCGCCGGGCGACAACAAGATCGGACGTTGGACGTGCCGACTCCTTGGCCTTTCTGTTGGCGGGGGCTAGAGGATGACCTGGCCACGAACGCACTGGGTGCGGAATTGGGCATCGTTCGTAAATTAGCCAGGACGTGCGGATGGTCCATAGGGGAGACCATTGTGCATATGAATTAATGGATAGATGGAAAATGGTTGTTTTCTGGAAAAATAGCGTGAGTTAATTTTGTGTGTCATTTTCTGGGAAAATGACGGATTAATATTTTTTTTGGGCCAAAATGTGATTTTTGCGTGTGTTGCATTTATTGCATACTGCATCATGGGCATGCATGATTAGTTGCTTAAATATGTTTTTATTTCAGGATTGGTTAGATTATAACTTACCTGTGGTACCATTTAATGGTACTGAAGATTTTGATTATGATGTTGCAAGTGCCGAGCCTGAGGATTTGGCTCCACCGGAGGAGTGATCTGGTATAACTCGAGTTATGTTTCTATTTTCTGCTTTTGTATATTTAATGGGACATTTCGTTTATGTTTTAAATGCTTTGTATTTGGATATCTGTATTAAACTAAAATTCTGGTACTAGAGACTTAATTATTATTATCCGCTGCGTATTTTATTGTGTACTGTTTTTTTGTTACACACACTTGGCACTTGTCGTTGGGATGTGTGACCGTGTGTCATCATCCTGATGTCACGATTCCCAAGGCTTTTCGTACGTGGGAGTCGGGGCGTCACAGTCTCCGTAGTCTCTGTTGCAATTCATTGCAACTCCTCGCACGGAAGCTCCAGCTCTCCCTCTCCACGTCGCTGGCCTTTGCCCAGCCCTTGTAAAACCGCAAGCCTCGGTTGCGTTCAACAGCCCAACCACCGTGGAAATGCCATGCAGCCCAAGCCCCACCGGACGCCACCATCCAGCCTACCTCACAAGCCATATACTCTGTTTTATCCATCCAAAAACAGAGTAGGTTCTTGCTCAAGTCCTCCACTGAGCTCCCCTCCGCTGGCCTCTTACTCTCCCTATGACCCTCGGTTTTCAGCCAGGTTACACGACGGAAACCACCGAACGCGACCCCGTCACCACCGCACGCCATCTCTCGCCTTCCCTCCGTTAAACTCTCTCTACTTCTCTTGCTCTCGTTGGCCAGCAAGCAGGTTCACCGCTGCACTCCCTCCCCAGCTCGACTGTCGCACCACCACGGTATCCCAGCCAACCGTCGCACGCGGCCCCTATCTTTTCCTGGTGTAAGCCCCTGCCGCCGCTGCACTTCTTTTATTTCGGTGCTTTTGGTTTTTGTTGTTTACTGTTACTTTTCCTGATAAGGTGTGTGAGTCTATATATATATATATATTTATATGTAAATCTTTAACCTAATAGTTGAGTGCTATCACCAATTTACCCCTTAATGTATTTTCTAGTTATATGTTTTCGGATGAGAGGTCTTTTGGGTTATCTTTAAATGGGTGTTGTTTTAAGTCTCATAAAATATTATTTTTGTGTTGATAATATTTTAATAATAGTGTTAACTAAAGGAAGTAAACCTATATTTTTTTATGAGAGGAGTTTTTGATGACATATTTTATAATTTTTTTTTAAAGAAGTCAAAGTATTCTATTAATTTATAAAACGTGGTTAGTATTTTAGATACTTTAAGTATTACTTTTTATTGAGTGCCGTGATTATCTTAATACTTATTCGATAAATTTATTATTAGATACAAATATGATTATGTGGATATTTATGGTTTTAGAAAATGAGGCTATTTTGAGATTATGAGAATTATAGGTTTTGAGGAATTTAGAAAGTGATTATTATTTATTTTAAAATTAAGAGAGAGGTTTTAAGGTTATGAGAAATTTAGATTTTTGAGGTATAAAAATAAGTTATTTTAGCATCTTAGGCTTAAATATTGAAATTCGTGGTTGATTGAAAATTTACGGGAATTTACGTGATTATCTTATAGGTGACGATTAATTTTTGTTCGGCATTTTTTAGGAAATTCTGAAAAGCTAAGAAGTTCAGGTAAGCGGGGTTCCTATGCTAGACTTTGCATAAAAAGAAAATGAACTGAGGTTGATTTATAAAAATGTGCATGATATATTTGTTTTTTAAAAGAAATGTGAAAATAACCTCAGTTATTTGTTCTTCATTACTCATTGAACTCTGATGAAAGATAAAGCATTTTTGTTATGACTGATGTAGACATGAGCTTATTTTCTGACATTTTGTTTCTGAACTGTGCAAAAGAGAGCGAACATGAAATTTTGTGCATAAATGATATTCTTGTGACCTGATTCTGTTCTGAAAAATGTTCTGTACTCTGATACGATATGATGTGATTTCTGAAACCTCTGGCATGACGTTTTGTTTCTGTTCTGTTCTCTGACCTTACCACGGGTGTAAAACTGTGGCCTCTGTTTGGGTTGGTACCAACTTCTCTATTTCTGGTACACCCACTTTGAAAACAAAGTGGTTTTCTGCGTTGTCTTTCCTATGTGCACACTCGGGGCTCCGAGAATGATAAGGGGAAGATTCACATTCTGTTTCTGCCTGGTTTTGCCACCGGGGATAGCACAACCCTACCACGAGGGTTAAATATGGTATATGATATGACATGATATGATAAGATGAAAATATTCAGTTATGTTATGCCAAAGGGTTTTCGAATATGAAAATGGTTTATGAATATAAAAAGGTTAAAAAGTCGCTCTGATTTTCTGATATTACATTTTGAGATGTACATATGAAAATGAAATGTTTTGTTTTCGCATTCTGAACTTTCTGAAAATGCTCATATTTACATACTAGTATATGTTCTCTGCTTACTGAGTTGTGGATAACTCACCCCCTTATCTTCATAATATTTTCAGATGATTTTGGACTTTTTCAGTTGATGATCAAGATTGAAGCACTGGGTGAGATGATGTAAGAGTAGTGGATTAAGAATAGAAAGCCCTCGAAGAATATTGGTGATTTTTGTTAACAAATTTCATTGTGTTCTGATGTCTTGGTATTTTGAAGAATTAATTATATTGAAAAAATTAGTTTGAATCAAAATTCCTTTATAATATTGGAAATTTGGAATCTATAATTATATTGTTGGAATGTGGGTTTAAATGCCATGTAGAGAAGTTGATATTTTGGGATTACTATATTGAGGATTTGATATATGGAGTTGTGTGGTCAATTAAATTTGAAGTGTTTACGTTTGATTTGAAACTTTTGGAAGTATATTAGCAGTGTTGGAGTGGATTACCGGGTAGCATGAGTTAACTCTCCGGACCCTCGGGACCGGGGCGTTACATTACAAACTTTTGGAATGAAGTTCTACCGGGAACTCCGATTTTCAACGGCTTCATCTCATTTGGCATTGCCCAGCCTTTCGGAATTTGCTTTAGGTTCCCTGGCCAAATTACTTCACCCGCCAAACAATCTGCGGCTTTCACTCCACATTTCTTTATCGCAAGGCCATTATGGAAGCCAGACTCTGGCGTCCAAAGGTCCAACTCTTTGTACCTCTTATTTTCCTACTTTTCTCATTCGTCTCCCCTCCCAACCACATTTACAATCCTAAACTTGGGATTTTGCAACAACTTTCCCGCTTCGAAACTTATCTCGGTGCTTAACCCAGAGAACTTGCTTAACAGAATATTCTTTAACAACATATATGGGCTACTGTTGTCTCTAGTTGTTCTCTCTATGGCCTATGAAATGGCCATAACGCTATCATATGCACGGAGAGCATAAATTCCCAGCTTGGGATTAACTTCCTCTTGATACTCGGCTCAGAAATCTTTGGAGAACTGGGGATAGAAATCTTTATGAGAATTAGGTTGGGTTTGGATACACTGTTCAGATGAGATGAGATGAGATATTTTGAATAGTAGCTGAATAAAATATTATTAGAATATATTTTTTAGTATTATTTTTATTTTGAGATTTGAAAAAGTTGAATTGTTTATTATATTTTTACATGAAAATTTGAAAAAATTGTAATGATTGAAATGAGATGAGATAAGAGTATTGTGTAAACAAACGGAGACTTAAGGATATGTTGGGGGTGAGATGAGAATTTTGTGTTTTATTTTAAAGTTTAAAATATTATTTTTTAGTTTTAGGATTTGAAAAAGTTGAATTGAAATTTGAAAAAGTTATATTGGGATTTGAAAAAGTTAAATTGTTTATTATATTTTGTATGGGGATTTGAAAAAGTGTAACGATGAGATGAGATGAAGATGAGAAATCTCATCTTGTCTTTGCACCTGTCATAGATGAAATAACATAATCATCAACCGAGTCCAGGAAACTTGTAACACTTTCCGAGATAATCCAAGCCATCTCTTTCCCTTTGAGTCCCATGTTCTTTACTTCTCTGAACAAATGCTTCGCCATCGATAAAGATGACTGAAGAACAATAAAAACCTAAGACTGTGTCATTTCCTGTAGCTTCACCAACTCATAGTGAACAAACACATTTGGATCATCAGACAGAGAGGAAAATGGTGGAAGAATGAAACGATACTCGATCTCTAAATCAACCTTTTGAAGAGCCTCAAAAAGAAGATCTAACATCCCCAAGTCACTGCCATATGCATCATCTTCGTATATCACTACAACCCTTCTCCAACTGTACGCCCTCACTATATCTGCAATGCATTTCGTTTGTGCAGAACCGTCGTTAGCCATTTCAATCAAGAAAGGCCAACGACTTTGCATCAGTGGTTGAGTTATGGCTGGAGCTGAGAAGGAAAGAACCGGAACTTTAGCCTAGTTTCCAACCGTGGCTACAAGAGTTGCTTCCTCCCAATTGTTCGTGCCAACAATCACTTCGATTTTCTTTTCTTTAATGAGCTCTCCAGCTACACCAAAATCAAGAAATTCAATAAATAAAGAACGGAGATAAAAAAAAAAATTCCTTAATTTTATAATTTGAAAACCTGTCATGTTCATCCTTATCATCATCAGCAGCATCATAAAATAAAAAACAGACCAACAGAAGCTATTTGAGCAGGGTCTCTGCCAGGGTCCTAAAAATAGAGAGACAGCTTGTGAGTCTTCGAATGGTCGTTGTAGTTTTCAGCGTAAATTTTATTGACCAACATTTTTCCCAGCAAACAAGCCTCCAGAAAATATGCAAACAACCTCCACAAAATCAGCCAGCAAACCATCACCCTTAAATCAAGGATTCTTTGTCTAAATTAATATTCTTTACTCATGTACCCACACTTAATCTATATATATGTAATACAACATACAATAAAAACATATTAGAACAAGAATTTTCTCATTCTCAGTTTCTTCTCAGTTCTTAACAAATTTGCATGGTTGTTTTCTCTTCTTTCCCGATCCAGGAATTGACATCGATGATTGCACTGATATTCGTAACTTTGTTTGTATTGGCAGTGTCACCTCCATTAGAGAGTAAGAGAAGAAAGAAGACGAGTATGGGAAAAAGGTCGCAAAATTTGAATACTAAGCTACTTGAAACGAGAGGAAAAGCCATTTAATTTTAGCAGTTATAACTGATAATTCAATTTGCGGAGTAGAGTTGTTCGGAAGGCAAAAAAAAGTTCGAGTTGGTACTTCATGGCCGGTCAATCAATACCAGTCTGTTCGACCAAATATACATGAAAAACGTTCGAACAAACAAATTGATGATTGAACGTAAATTAAGCCATTCGAACGTGTTCAAACGGGACAACTTTTTTTATCATTCGAACTCTAACTTGTGAGATTCGTAACGGTTGTGTCCGATATATATATGTTTGAACGTTTAATTTGGCGTTCTAACGGTTAGTATTTTCATGGAGAATACTCATTTAAAGCCAAATAGATATTTATATTTTAAAAATACATTACAAATTGTTCAATATAAATTAAATTAATCTAATAAGTCAAAACTAAATAAATCAAATAGTAATAATACTAATAATGTTATCAGTATCTAATTGTTCAATATGCAAAACACAAAAAATCAATTGCCTAGAGGCCTAAATTGTTGCTTAAGCATCTGCATTTAGAGTTGCATCACTCTTTATTGATCTTCTTGTCGTTTTATGCTCATTTCCATGTCTGCTTGTAACGCCCCGTCCCCGTGGGTTTGGAGAGTTAACTCATATTATCTAATAATCAACTCCAACACTGCTAATATACTTCCAAAAGCTCCAAATCAAATGTAAACACTTCACATTTAATTAACCACACATACTCCTATATCAAAACCTCAATACAGTAACCTAAAATAAAAATATCAACATTTCTACATGTCATTTAAACTCACATTTCAACAATATAATTAACAAAATCACCAGTACTCATCGGAAACTTTCTATTCTTAAACCACTATTCTTAAGTCACCTCACCCAATGCTTTATAGTCTTGATCCTTAGCTGAAAAATCTAAAATCATCTGAAAATATTGTGAAGATAAAGGAGGTGATTTATCAACAACTCAGTAAGCAGAGAACATATACTTGTATGCAAACATAAGTATTTACAGAATTCAAAATGTAGAATAAAACGCTTTTTATTTTCATAATGCAGAGTCAGAACATGTTTTCAAAAATATTAGAGCGAAAGTTCAAAGATATTCTTATTCAAAATTCTCCTGGCACAGCATAACTGAAACATAAAATCAGAACATAATTCCATGTTTAGCCCACGTGGTAGGGTTGTGCAAACCCTGATGGCCAACCGAACAAAAATAAAATATGAATCTTCCCCTTATCATTCTAAGAGCCCCGAATCTCCGAGTGTGCACATAGGAAAGACCACGCATAAAACCACTTTGTTTTCAAAGTGGGTGCACCAGAAATAGAAAAGTTGGTACCAACCAGAACAGAGGCCACAGTTTTACACCCGTGTTAAGGTCAGAACAGAACAGAAACAGAATGTCATGCCAGAGATTTCAGAAATCACATTATATTATATCATAGTACAGAATATTTTCATAACAAACAGAATCAGATCACAAAAATATAATTTATGCACAAAATTTCATATTCGCTCTCAGAAACAAAATGTCAAAATAAGCTCATGTCTACACCAGTCATGACGGAAAACACTTTCTTCTATACAGAGCTTCATGCATATGCAAAACAAACATCTAAGGTCGTTTTCAGATTTCTTTTCAAAAATAAATATGTTTATTTTCAAAGTCAACCTCATTTCATTTCTTTTATACAAAATCTAGTATAAAAATCTCGCTTACCTTACTCTTGCAAAGAGTTACTAGAGCCTTGAACTTGAGTTCTATCAATGTCACAACCTAAACAGAAAATTATTCACTAATGTGTTAATACTCCATATATATACAAATTCAATTAAACTAACTAAATTCTGTGATTCTATTCAGTTCACAACTGACATCATTTTGCTTCGGTTTCAATACATGGTATAAGCATACTCAAACACAACCTCCAAAATATCAACCCAACACGCCATGTCCAACCAATCAGCTCACTTTTATAACTCGTTACAACATTGATAACCCACAATCGTCGCAACCCAACATAACCCTCCATAACACAAGTTCAACAATCAAAATTAACTCAAATTATAACACCTAACAATTACAAAACCACCACACTAAATAGTCTAAGTAATCATATTTACCCACCCAAACAACCATTTATCAATTTCAATAGTAACTTAAACATCCACCATAACCAACGTCAAATCCAAAACACAAATATTTAAACTCGAAACAGCTAACAAATTCCAGCATAATCCATTCACACAAACAACTCTGACCTCCAATCCAACCGACCCCCTTACTCCTCGGACTCAATCCGGCACAACCAACCAGTTTGTAGTAAAATGAGTTAGTGCAAAAATACATTTAAATCTCAAAAGTTATTTGGAAAAATACTTACAGCGCTTTAATATACTTTTCGAATGATCATAGAGATGCTAGATGTAACACCCCGTATTTTAGTGTATTTTAATGAAGGATTATTTTAATTAATTTAATGATTGATTCTCTAGTTTTAGTATTTTGGGAGTTTTAAAATTATTATTTTATAATATTTTATTGGGCTTTCTTCTTATTAATTATTATTTCAGATTTAAATTGATCTTTGATTTAAATTGGTTCGTTTATGGGTTTTAAAATTATTGTTGTTTTATTTAAAGCTTTTCACTGCGTTTGATTAATTTTAATTGGTGTTCTATGATTTAATTTCCTTTTATTTTAAAGTATGTTTATTGTTGGAGTTTAATATTTATTTTAATTAGTTTTGAGTTTATTTTGTTTTATTTAATTTACTGGTTTAAAAATAATGTTTTGAGGATCAGTTGTGACTCGAAAGTGGTGAGGATTGGACCTCATTTCTTTTCCCTATCTTTTCTTTTTCCTCTTTCCTTTTCCTCTTCCTTTTCTTTTCTTTTTCTTCTTTTTTTCTTCTTCCCGTCGGACGTACACCCAGCCCCGCGTCTCTCTCTCTCTCCTCTCTCTCACGTCCGATCGAGTTTAAGCCACCGGCGCCGCCTCCGGCCGGCCGTGGCCCTCACCGCCGGCACCACCGGCTTCCCCACCTGCCGGCGAGCTACCCCTCCAAATCTCAGCCCACGCCGCGCCGCCGTTAGCCTCCGAGAGCCGTGCGAAGCCGTAGGCTTCTCCTCGCCGTTCCGCCGCCGTCCGGCCACCATTGGCCACCATTTCTTCACCACTTCTTCACCGGCCCAATACCAAGCTTTTCCACCCAAACCCAGCCCCGATCCGTCGCCGGAGCCGCCCGTGCGAGCTCCATTTCCGATTTGCTATTCTCGGCCTTAAACCACCATTTCGGCCGCCACCCACGGCCAACTTTCACTACCATTAGCTTCACCGACCTCAATAGGCCCTACCCTATCAATTTCAAGTCTTCGTTTGACTCCGTGCAAATTTGGGTTTACAGTGTATTCGGCCACAGTGTTTTTACACTGTGGAGTTGCTGATTTGGTGCTTCCAGTTCCTCCGTGATCCTCCGTAAATTATTTTAAAGCACTGTAAGTATTTCTCCAAAAGACTTTTAAGACTTTAATATATTTTTGCACTAACTTGTTTTATAAACTGTGAATTGGTTATCTGATTGAGCTGATAACTGTTGGTTGTTGATTTCATGGCATTGTGCACGCATGCGTGGGTGCGTGTGTGTTTTATAAAATTATATTTAAGGCTTTTTGGGTGCGTGTGTATCACCCCCAAGCCGAGATGGGATATTATCTCGGTGGAGCTCCTCTGGACACTCGGGAGCGGAATATACTGAGTGTCGTCCCCTGGGGCTTTTGCCCGGGACTTGGACGAGATGGTAGCGCTCTCGATCCGACTCCGTGACTCCTCGGGCTGGCGGGGGTCAGAGGATGCCTGGCTATGTACGCGGTGGGCGCGGAACTGGGCATCACTCATGTATCACTTGCACGGTCGTTACCCGTGGGGTGAAGATGGGAAGCCAGAGTATGTGGATGGTCCCTAGGGGAGGCCATGGTGCATACGGTTAAAATTGGAATTAAAGGAATTATTCCTGGATTTGTTAATCAATGCCAAATGGTGTTTTTGGCGTGAGTGAGAAAATTGTGTTTTTGAGAAATGTGTTTTTCTCGGGTTTTTACGCTTGGGTCATCATGAGCATGCATAGAGTTGGTTGTTTAAATATATTTATTGTCTTTGAGTTTTCTGGGTTTTACTTACCTGCGGTTCCATTTTTGTGGAACTGTAGATTTCGATGCAGGTTTTGATGAGGCAGAGCCCGAGGATGCGGCTCCGCCTGAGGAGTAGGGACATGGCTATTTTTGTGTTGAAGATCATTTCTGTTTTTGTTTATTGTATTTTATTTGACTTGAAGCTGTTTTGTAAACAAAATTGTATTATGTTGACATGTGGATTTTCAGTACTCTGATATTGTATTAAACTCTGGTACTTAGTTATTTGACTTTACCGTTCCGCTGCGTATTTTATTGTACACGTGTTGCATTGCACACACTCAGCACATGTCGATGGGGTGCGTGACCGTGTTGTCATCATCCCGGGTGTCTCGATTTCCGTGTGTGTCCGTACATGGAAGTTGGGGGCGCCACACTAGAAGTGGTGGCACAACAACGAAACAATGCAAAATGTACTAAGGTCGTGGGTCTCAAAATGGTAGATTTTGAACGGGAACAAACGAAGACTAGAGATTGCTAGAAAAAGGCTTAAGGATGTCGGTGAAGCTAATGGTGGTGGTCGCTGGCCCTGGGTGGTGGCATGGGAGGTGTTTGGAGACCAAAATACCCAAATCGAAAATGTAGATGGTAGAACTTCACCGATTGCGTGGTGAAAAGTTGGTGGCCAACAGAGGAGCGACGATGGTGCTGGAAAGTAAAGAAGGCCGCGGCTTGGAGGGTGGGGAAGGTTGCGGGCTGGGCGGTGTCGTCCGATGGTGGCACACGATGGCACTTGGGGCTGAGGAAGCAATCGGACGTAGGGGAGAAGGGAGGGGGTGTCAGGCGGGAGGAAAGCAGCTGGGAGGAAAAGAAAGAAGAGAAAGAAAGAATGAAGAAGAAAAAGATGAGAAAATGAAAAGGTGAGGGAAGAAATGAGATCCAATCCTTACAACTTGGTCACAAAATGATCCAACGAAAATGATTTCAAAATGGTAATTTAAATAAAACTAATTTAAACACAGTGACTATGCAAAATAAAATAATAATAAAAATTAAGTAACACAATAATTTTGAAGCCCATAAACAAACTCTTTAAATTAAAGAGTAATTTAAATAATAAACAATAATTAATAACAAGAAAGACACATTAAAATAATTTCAAAATTTAACATATTATAAAATAATATAACAAAACTCATATAAATTTTAAAACAAGAGGACCAATTATAAAAATAAATCAAGTAATTATTTAATTAAAATATACGTAAATTCTAGGTATCACACTGCTTGTTTGGTCAACTGAGCATCTAACTCATGTTGTTTTGCAATCAATTCTTCGATCATAGAATTTGCATTCTCTAACGCAATGGTAGTAATACTTGACGATGATGAAGAACCCGAAGGCTTTACATAACGACCCAAACCCCTCAAATATCCTGAAAGTTGACCTAGAACCTGTGTAAAAATTTTAACATCACTTGTTGATGAGCTTTTATATGATGCAACTTCAACATGGAGGGTAACAATTTTATCCTTCATACAACATATAAAATTAATATTAATACAATAATTTAAATATGTTTAATTAAAAAAATTATAATACTTACATAATTTTTACGAGTATCAAGATGAGTCCACTCTCCATTACTATTAATATGTGATGCAACATATAATTTTGTCATATCATAATTGGTGTCTGACTGTAATACCCCGTATTTTAGTATATATTTTTTAATTGAATAATTATTTTATTTAATTTAAATATTAGTTCTCTTGTTTTAATTTATCATGTTTATTGTTGGGTTAATTTTCGATTTTTAAGTTGTGAAATTATTATTTTTTAATGTGTCTTTCTTGTTATTAATTATTATTTATTATTTAAAGTACACTTGATTTTAATTTATTTTATTGTTGGACTTTAATTATTTTATTTATTAATATTGAGTTGTAGTTTTTTTATTTAACTTTTATTTATTTATTTTTGTTGTGCCTTTTCATTTGTTGTACTTACTAATTTCAGACTGGGCTAGTTTGGTTTAGTTTTATTTTATTTTTTCTGGGCCCAGCCCGTTGGTTTCAGCCCACCTGTTTCCCAGCCCAGCCCTCTAGCCTCCTTCTTATCCATACGCTGCCGTTTTAATTTCCAAGCCGTAGGGCTTCCTTCCATTTTCTTCTTCCTTTCTTCTCTTCTTTCTTCTTCATTTTCTGCTGCGCCGACCCTCTCTATTTTTCCTGCTTTGTTTTATTCTTCCTCCAAGCCGTGCAACAACCTCCATTTTTCTTCTCCTTCATTTCATTTTTCTGTTGCTTCCTCAGTTTCTCCATTGGGTTGCTGTCTGCTGCATCTCTCTTTTTCTCCATTGTATTTTCGGTTTCGGTTTTTCCTCCTTAAACCAGTGAGTTGCAGGTATGTTTGTTTGTTCTCCTTGTTTCGGTTACTTCCAGTTCTCACTTCTTAGTTTTGGTTCCACCATGTTTCATCTATTTTATTCCTCTCATTTGCAGGTTTATCCGAGTATATTTTCATCTTGCTGTTTTTCTTTTCTTTTCTTTTCTTTTCTTTCTATTCTTTTCGGCTTGTATCCATTTGGATGGTCTTCAAGCTTTGTTTATTTTAGCCCCATTGCCGTGCTCCATTCCCAGCTTTAACTATGCACTATTTTCATCTGTAGCAATGCCCTGTTTTAGCCATTGCCGAGCACCATTTTTTTTTTACTCTTTAGCCGTGCTGTGTTTTTGCCTTTAGCCTTGTGCTTCATTTGTCATCTGTGATTTTACTCTAGTCTCATTTCAGTTAACTAACCTCTTTTATTTCAAAAATATTACTTCAAAAATTTCTTTGTTTTTGAAACTCTTTTTCATCCCAAAAATGGTGATTTTTGATGATTTTATTTCGAGCTTACTTTTGGCGTGCGTTGGAAAATAATTATTTTTGAAAAAATGAGGTTTTGGGTCACATGCATGTTTCGTCATGTGTAAAATGTTTGTTGGTTACTTTAATGTATTTACACGCATGTTCATGTGTATATTTAAAAATTGGACTCTCATGTGAGAGATGATTTTAAGTATGATCTTTTACTTATAATGATTTTTTATATAGTCTTGTTATTTTAGTTTTTATAAATAATAGTAAGATCTCAATCGTAAATAAGTTAGAATTTAATGTTTTAGTCGGAGTTATTAAGTTGAATATTGATGAGTTTAGAAAGTGATGTTGGTATTTTAGGAATAATTAGAATTTTGGATTTTTGAAGAATTAAAAATAGATTATTTTAGAAGCTTAGGCTTGAATATCGAAATACGAGATTGATTGGAAATTGATGAAAATTTACGTGATTATCTTATAGGTGACGATTAATTTTGTTCGGCATTGTTGAGGAAATGTTCGAAAAAAAGCTAAGAAGTCCAGGTAAGCGGGGTTCCTATACTAGATTTACATAAAAAGAAACGAACTGAGGTTGGTTTGTAAAAATATGCATTTTGTTTTAAAAAGAAAATGTGAAAAACAACCTCATTATGTATTTTGCATTCATTCATGAGATATGTATGAAAGAGAAAAGAAATGCTTTTGACATGAAAAGTGTAGACATGAGCAATATTTGACATGTTTCTGAGATATGCAAAAGAGCAAATATGATATCATTGAGATTTTTTTTATACATGTGATATGAAATGATTTGGATCTATTTTGATCAAATGGAAATGATATGAATATGTTTCGCACGTGTTTTGATATGATATGGATATGAAAAACCTTTGGCATACTTATCTGGTTTGGTTCTGATTCTGAATATGGTTCTGATATGATATTGTTCACGTGATATGTTTGGTACCAACATGATATGATATGAGTGCACCCACTTTGGAAACAAAGTGGTCTTTTATATGTTCTTTCCTGTGTGCACACTCGGGGCTCCGAGATTGAAAAAGGGAAAGTTTCACAATATGATACTGCCTGGTTTGGCCATCGGGGATAGCACAACCCTACCACGAGGGTTAAACATGGTATATGATATGATATGATGAAAATGTTCAGTTATGTTATGCCAAAGCGTTTTTTAATATGAAAATGGTTTATGAATATAAAAAGATTGAAAAGTCGCTCTGATTTTCTGATAATACATTTTGAGATGTGCATATGAAAATGAAATGTTTTGTTTTTGCATTATGAACTTTCTGAAAATGCTTATGTTTACATACTAGTATATGTTCTCTGCTTACTGAGTTGTTGATAACTCACCCCCTTATCTTCATAATATTTTCAGATGATTTTAGAATTTTTCAGCTGATGATCAAGACTGTGAAGCACTGTGAGAGATGACGTAAGAGTAGTGGATTAAGAATAGAACGCCTTCGAAGAGTATTGGTGATTTTTGTTAAAAAAATTTCATTGTGTTCTGATGTCTTGGTGTTTTGAAAAATTGATTATATTGAGAGAATTAGTTTGAATCAAAATTCCTTTATAATATTGGAATTTTGGAGTCTATAATTATATTGTTGGAATGTGGGTTTAAATGCCATGTAAAGAAGTCGATATTTTGGGGATTACTGTATCAAGAATTTAATATATGGAGTTGTGTGGTTAATTAAATTTGAAGTGTTTACGTTTGATTTGGAACTTTTGGAAGTATATTAGCAGTGTTGGAGTTGAATACCGAGTAACATGGTTAACTCTCCGGACCCTCAGGACCGGAGCGTTACACTGACTCTTTCTACAAGAGTCATTATTAAGATATAAAGTCAATATTAAAAAAAAACTATATAGAATAAAAAACAGAGTACATTACCAATTTTAGAGAGGCGATGGAAAGATCTTGAGTGTGCATAATGATGAATCTTTAACTTTGATCTATTTATTTTGTTTATAGAATTTCGCTCCTGCATAGAAGTTGTAAAATTATTAAGTGAAAATTACAAATAAGAGACATAAAGAATTCATTTAATTTACCTTATATGATGGATCCTCAAACATGTCGCAAAATTTTTTCCAATCTTCAGGTCTATCCTGAAAATGATGCTAGCGTGCATCTTCCTTGTTGTCGTACTTCTTGTAATCCTCGTGACACCTCGTCTTATACTTGCGCAATGCATTACACATCAACTCCTCGACAATCTTACGCTCATCTCTCCAACCAAAATTTAGTTCGAATTCATCCTTAAAAATGTATATACACAAAGATATTATCATTCAAAATATGAAATAATATTAACATAAATTTATTATTTAAATATTACGTACCAAACAACACTTCTTTATAAGCTCTTTCACATATTGTGGGACTTTATACCATGAACTCATAGCCAAAGGTGCATAAGTCTGTGTAAAAGCACCTACATGAGATGCAAGCCAAGCTGCTTGTTATCCCTCCCCTCTGATATGTTTGTCAGTAGTGTTAACCTTAATATTACCCACTTTACGAGATTTCCCCAACGTCACGCCTCATCAACATTTTGATCAACTATCCCTCATCAACTATTTCAGCCTCAATATCTTCCCTATGTGTTGTGATCATCTCATACTGGCTCAAATTACAAATAAATTAAAGGCGGGTTGACTCTATTGGTATGCTTCTTGAGTAGAGAAATCATTTTCTTCTTCATCTTGTCTCTCCGCCTTAGGGAAAACGTCATAAATATTTTTAGGAGAAAACTTTTGTACTACTTGGTATTGATTTCCTAACTCATGATCGTCTAAATAAAATACTTGATATGCTTGGGAAGCCAAAATAAAATGATCATCTTTATACCATTTTTTTGATGTATTAATACTCAGAAAATATTCATCATGGTATTTTCCCCTTTGAGGATTGCTTAAATCCCACCAATCACACTTAAATATATAAACCACAAGCTCCCCCACATATCTCATTCCGATTATATCTACAATAACTCCATAGAAATCAATGTTGCCTCCATCATAACTCCCTTTGACAAGGGATCACGCGCCAGTGCATATAGTTTGTCTGATATATCATTTGGATTACTCGTATGCATTTGTACAACCTACATATAAAATAAAGCATAAACATTCAACCTTTAACAATCCAATCTATTTTTTAAGTTAGTGCAAAATCGCATCTGTATTAATGTCATTACCTGTTGTTTGAACCATATCGGGAACTTTTGTTTATGTCTTTGGTCTATATCATTTACTCCCAGTTCTTTGAGCACGTTGATATGATCATTGAAATTAAACATTACCAACAATAGTATCATATATATTATAGTAAAGTCAACTATAAAGGAAAATGTAAGATTATATATATTAGTAATCTATACTCACATATATATTATAGCATGGTAAAGTATAGAGAAATTTTTAAGATCATATATATTAGTAATCTCTATTCTCATATATATAGTATCATATATAGCATAGTAAAGTATAATAGAATATATAGTACGTTCATCCTCAGCTCTCTTCTCCAAGGTGTTGGCATCGGTGGGGGGTTGAAGGTTGTCGAGTTCATCCCATAATTGCTTGATGTTGTTATAGTAATCAGGGATGGGGAGTTGAATTTGGTGGAGATTGGATATTTCTCGTTTGAGATGTAGACATGCATTGTTGCCATGGCAAAGCTAAGACTCAAGGTCTAGCCATACATCTCGAGCGTCATCATGGTAGTCTAGAGAATTGGTTAGGGAAGGGGTTATGGTGTTTTGAATCCAAGTGAGGACCATGTCTTTGGTCATGCTCCATTCGGCATAATCGGTGGAAGTGATGGTTGGTGCTTTGAGGGTGCCATCAACAAAACAAAGTTTGTTTTTGGCATTGAGGGCTCGACGAAGTGCGCATTGCCATTTGGGAAAATTAACTCCGGTGAGAAAGTCGGAGACAAGGATGAGGCTAGGAGAATCAAACGGATGAAGGAGATATGGGGAGGAAAGTTGGGAAGCATCAAAAGAGGAAACCATGGAGGCTGTGCAAAGGTATGTCAAGGTCGAGTTTTTGTTGATACCATATTAAGAAAAAAAAATTGGTAGAATAATATCTTGTAGTTCTCATTGATCTCATATATAAATATATAAACATGAGTGGATGATTTATACATGGAAAGAGAGACAAATTGAGGAATACTGAAATTGTGTAATTGTCAAATAACTAAATTGGTGGGATTGTTAAAATTAAGGGATTTAAGTGTTGTAATAATAAGTATGCATATTTTTTAATTTATTATTAAAAATTTAATTTTTTCATATAAATTTCATATCAGCACTTACACAACACATAACTATATTTAACATTATGAGGATCGTTTCAACAATCAACTTCTCCAAGAGCACACCTCTCGCTCTCTCCCTTTTTCTCTCTAGAGCAGCCCCCTTAAAAAAACCCAAGCAGATGAGGGGGGTTTGAAGCTTCGGCTCCTCCCTCCTTCCTCCTTCCCTCATCCCTCATCCCTCTTCTCTCTAGTTTTTCTTTTATTTTTTCTAATTTTGTGTGTTTTTTCTTTCAAAGTAGGGTGAAATGCCGATTTGTTGTTCTCCAAAGCCTGGCGACCACCACATGCCCCACTACAAGATTCCAAATGTGCCGATCCTTCAGCGCGCGTATCATCCACGCGCCACCGCAAGGGGAGTTCTATTGTCACCATGTGCGGCATTTCTAGGACCAGGGGTCATCGATTTCTTCAGACTCGACTGCCCGTTGTACTTCTAGGGTGGTATGTGTCCCTCATGCGACACCACAGTCTCTGTATTTGCTTCTTCTTTTTTTTATTTTTTTTATTTTTTATTTTTTATTTTTTTTTATTTCCTCTAAGATTGAAAATGAGGATCTACAACTTTCTAAGCTATATTTCGTTACTTTCACATCTATCATTTGCTTTCTCTTTTTTGGATACATTTGGGGGGGAGGGTTTCGAACCCAAGACCTCTATTTTGGAGGCTAGGGGTTTATGTCAATCAGGCCACAAGCCTTTGGCATGTATGTTTTCTATTATTTCTTTTGTTTTATGTTAATCATAAAAAGAAATAGTCTATTGGACTTTATACATAGAATGAAAGTCATCTCCTCCTCTGGAGGGAGGGGTTTGAAATCCTTGCTTTAGGCAAAGTGTGAGACCCAGGCCCTTGAACAAGGCCTAGCCTTCTTGGAGAACCAAATACGATGCCGTTTGGTAAGCATCCCTTCTATCAGTTTAATTTTTCTTTCCTTCCTGATATTTCCTCTCATCAGTTTTTCTTCTTCACGCACTTTTCTCTCCCATGAAATCTCACTTTCCCAACTTCCTTATGTTTTGTTGCTTAATCATTTTTCAATTTCCTCACACACACCAAAAAAAAAAAAAAAACCCCCATCCTCTCTCTCGCCCTCCTGTAATTTTAGTGTGGCTGATTTTCACTAAAATTTTTCAGTTTGATGCCGCATATCATTTCCTACGCTAATAAGTTCAGTCTCTCTTTCCCTCTCATTTTGTTTTTAACACTTAAGACTCTGAACTACAACCCCTCTCAGCTGACCCCTCTTTCTCATCACAAGTAGATTTTTGCTTTGTGATTTTTGGTGTTGCATTTTCGTGGATCCCTAAAGTTTAGTAACTGTCGAAGCCCATCACAAGAGACACTATCGATCATCAGTAGGCCATTTTCCCATTCTCTATTTCTCTCGCACACATACACATTCACTCCAAGTTATTTTTTTTTTACTCCAATGAAATTCCTGTGATATGATTTCAAAATGTGTAGTCTGTGGGTTTTAAGGCATTTTTTTGTGTAAGCAAACACCTTGTATTGGAATGGTCTGGAGTTGGATTATTTGGTTTGGACGTGCAATTTTAAATGGATACTCAAAGTTGAGTAGTGGCTGTTTTTGTACTACTTGGGTTTTATACGACCATTGGAGTGGAGATTAAATTATATGGAGGTATATTATTGCTGTGTTGGTTGAGTTGTTGGTGGTTGCTTGGAGTTATGGGCCATTGAAGTGGGTTGATATATTGATTATTTGAGTTTGACATTGGCTTTGGTGGGTGAATAGGTCAATATCAAAATTGGTATATGGTATTTTGGGTTGAAGTGTGGGCTGTCAAGATTATTATATGGTTGTTTGAGTTGAGTTATTTTGCTAAAATATGGTTTGGACTTATGGGTTTTAATTATTTAGATCGAAGTTGTGTCAATGGTCTTTTAACACTTCGTGTACTTTTTTTTTCTATCAATAGAAGACGAGATTATTAGAGGTCGAATTCAAACATAGATAATACGCTATAGGAGTCAAGTAAGCGGGATTCCTATGCTAGGTTTTATAAGAATTATTGAGACTGATGTTGACTTTTTGAAAATTTTGCATATTTTGTGATGAAATGAAAACTTGGGAAAAACAAACCTCGATCGCTTATTTGCATTACTCATGAAATCTGTACGAAAAAGAAAAATTATTTTCTGACATGCATTGTGTAGATATGAGCTAAATTTTGTCATGTTGTCTCTAAAATCTGAAAAAGAGCAATATTGAGAATCTAAAAAATTGTGCATTAATTTAGAAAGATGCTCCAACTTTTGTTTTCAGTATGTAAGAATGATCTAATTATGAGTTGGTACTCTGTTTTGTTTTGATATGGCATCTAAAAACCTTTGGCGTGGTGTACTGATTTTGTAGTTGACTCTATCTCTGCTATGCTCGGTTTGGGTTGGTACCAACTTCTCTATCTCTGAGTGCACCCACTTTTGAAACAAAGTAGTTTTTATGTGGTATTTTCTGTGTGCACACTCGAGGCTTTGAGAGTAATAAGGGAAATATTTCACCTTTGTCTTTGCTTGCTTTGATCACCGGGGTTAACACAACCCTACCACGGGGGTGAAACATGGTCTCTGCTATATGAAATGCTTTATTTTGATGTGATGATGATGTTCAGGTTATGTTATGCCAAAGTATTCTGGGATGTATGTGACTTAAAACCATTAACTCTGTTACGTTTTAAAACATATTTTGTTTTGCATGATAATTCAGGAAAATATTTTGTTCTGCATACTGTACTTTTTAAATGCTCATGTTTGCACGCTAGCATATGTCTTATACTTACTGAGTTGTTGATAACTCACCCTCCTTATCTTCATAATATTTTCAGATGATATGGAGAGTCTAACTGAAGACCAAGATTAGGAATTGTGAGCTTGACTAAGCTGAGGAGAGGGTGTCGAGTACCTAAGAGTACTACCGTTAAAAGAAGGATTTATGATGTTTTTTAGATTTGATGTCTTTAAATTTAATTATATAATTGGTTTAGTAGGACTTAAGGTTTTATCAGTTTAGTATGTTATGACTATTGGGAGATTGTGGACTCCTTAGTTTATTATTATCGCAGTAATGACTTTGTTGAGTTGATAATATGTTTATTTAGAAAATATGAGATTGATTATTGTTTATGAAATCTTTGGAGATTTTAGATGTGTTGATAAACATGTTTATAAGTGACAGGTAGTAATTCTCTGACCTATCTGGATATGAGTGTTATACAGAGTGTGATCTCTCAGATGGTTTGTCTCTAGAGAGTTATAAAAGTTTAAAACAATATCAATCATAAATGAATTTGTATATTGGTAGAGCCCAACTATAAATAATTAAACTTATAATCTGATTTTTGTATCAACCGGTATAGGGTTACCTTTCATGATGAATGATATCTATTTTGAAAAAAACAAAATATTTAAGATTACGCGGCACACGTCCACGACTACAAACATGGCGACCCTTCTCCCCAACAGTACACTCCACAAAAACCTGGAAACATGCATACGCTGCACCATCTCCAATGTGCAGGTTGCAGAGCACCTCTCCTACGCCCAATTCGACGGACCCTTGTCCACGCCGTCGTTAAGCTCGGAAAGCTCTGACCTTTTGACAAACCTCCACGAAGCCGCGAACCATCGCCCTCTACCGAGACTCAGCCTTGACAAGATCCAAACGATCGATCTGATATTGGGTAAGCCGCCATTGACTTGGCAGGAAGTTTCTCCGAAAATTATCGAACCGGAATCTCCATCAAATCGAACCATTTGAGTATTTTTCTTGACCTGATCTTTCCTGTAATATCGTTAATTTTAGTTGACTTTGATTGTTTGAATGTTTAATTATAGGTTTCGTGTATGCCACAATTTGGGATTTTGCCCCTGAAGTTGAGATTATTTGGACTCGATCATGAATCTTGATTTTGTGAAATTCCCAATCGATCTTAATTGGGAGTAATCGAAAATTGAGATATTCATAATTTCGATTGCTGCTTTGCACATTCGTAGCTCAATACTACAATTTTTATTTAAGAAATAAAACTTTTGGACCGAAGAATATTACAATTCAAACAACTTGAGGATATTCAAGAAAGCTGAAAATCAATAAGAATTTGATTTCCTTTTCTAAAAAATAAAAAAAAAAATCTTCGGTTATTTTCTTTTGCTCCCCATTATTACCACAGTTACGATTGAAATATATTTACAGCCAAGGTTTGGATTGGCAAATATAATTCTTTGCCTCATCTTTAGCTTACCTACGTACTGCATTCAATGAGGAGTTCTAATTTCTAAGGCATTTCATTTTCAGTAGTTGGGGAGGCCTGAATATTGTCCTGAGTGTCAGAAATGCTCACAACTTCCCACCTTGAAGAACTCCATTCATCTAATTCCCTTGTGCGAGCAAAAGTTGGAGCTCTTGCCGGAGTGTCGTTCTCTCCCTTATAGAAGTATCTTGCAACTCTGACCGCCTTTTTCCAAGAGATTCTATCACTTGGAGTTGCGTTGCCTCCGGAAGCCTCTTGTTGGCGCTGATAACTCTTGAGCAAGCGGATTAATGATATTAGAAAACAAATGGTGGAAGTGACACCAGATATAAGGTAGAGACCCCAGAAACTCTCAAGGCTCAAACGCTTAGTTGTACTGGTTGGTACATCCGTTGCACACTCGCGGGAGGGAGTCAACCATGCATCTTCAAGTTTTTTAAGCTTTCCTTCTTGAAATAGCCTTAGAATCGCTTGTGAAAAATCCCTGGCTATTGGGGAGCCTTTCTGGAATACCTGCATGGATGATCAGATGTTACTTCTATTAGAGAAAAATAAGGAAAAGCTTCTTTGGTGAATCCTACAGAAAATGAACTAGTTTCAGCCACCATGCAGAAAGTTGTCAAAGTGCAAAGTTGAAGTTACTACTCACAAAGCCAAATCCTCCAAATCGATAGGTGGGTCTGTTGCTAGTATATGCTTTGAAATACTTGTTGATGAAAACTTTCTCGTATGGAAGTTCAAGAAAGGCAGCAGCTATTTCCTTTCTTTCGAATAATCCTGTATAATCATATTCTTCCTTTTGAACCGTAACGATGTTTTCTGACTTGAATTTAATCACACCCTCCAGGTAAGCCTTTACAAAAGAATCGTTATCACAACCAATTTTTGAGTTGCTGTTCCTTAGCCAGTTGATATCTGGAGCCGTTTCTAGTCGTTGCACGGTGAGAATTGAAGATGGATTTGCTGTGTAGCTTGAGGTCAGGATCCACACGACGAAAAGCCAAACTACTACCACCACTCGAGTTAAGTTGCTTTGAAGTTTCTCTCCTGCAAAGACAAAACCATATATGGAGTGTCACGGATGGTTCTAACCCAGCAACAAAAAGGCATTGATATATAAACCATTCACAAGCANCAGTTGTACTGGTTGTTACATCCGTTGCACACTCGCGGGAGGGAGTCAACCATGCATCTTCAAGTTTTTTAAGCTTTCCGTCTTCAAATAGCCTTAGAATCGCTTGTGAAAAATCCCTGGCTATTGGGGAGCCTTTCTGGAATACCTGCATGGATGATGAGATATTACTTCTATTATAGAAAAATAAGGAAAAGCTTCTTTGATGAATCCTAGATAAAATGAACTAGTTTCAGCCACCATGCAGAAAGTTGTCAAAGTGCAAAGTTGAAGTTACTACTCACAAAGCCAAATCCTCCAAATCTATAGGTGGGTCTGTTGCTAGTGTATGCTTTGCAATACTTGTTGATGAAAACTTTCTCGTATGGAAGTTCAAGAAAGGCAGCAGCTATTTCTTTTCTTTCGAATAATCCTGTATAATCATCTTCCTTTTGAACCGTAACGATGTTTTCTGACTTGAATTTAATCACACCCTCCAGATAAGCCTTTACAAAAGAATCGTTATCACAACCAATTTTTGCGTTGCTATTCCTTAGCCAGTTGATATCTGGAGCCGTTTCTAGTCGTTGCACGGTGAGAATTGAAGATAGATTTGCTGTGTAGCTTGAGGTCAGGATCCACACGACGAAGAGCCAAACTACTACCACCACTCGAGTTAAGTTGCTTTGAAGTTTCTCTCCTGCAAAGACAAAACCATATATGGAGTGTCACGGATGGTTCTAACCCAGCAACTAAAAGGCATTGATATATAAACCATTCACAAGCATTCTTTAAAAATTTCGTCATGGTTATGCTTCTAAAGTCCATATCTTGGGACCCTGTTGTTGATTAGAATTTAGAAGCCGCATCATGTTAGAGTGAGCCTAATTCTGCAGGGGTCAGTTCTGCAGTAATTGCATTATGTTGTCAACAAATTCTTGCATCAAATGCAATTTTCGATGCACCCACAAGCACGTTTTCAAGCCGGATATGATTTGAACTTCATAGTCTATGCAAAATCAGGGATGAAACCTATCAGTTGAAAACTGAATATAATTTTGTAAGAATATAATTTTTTAATATAATTTTGTAAGAATATAATTTTTGAATATAATTTTGTTTTAGAATTTAAAAAAGTTGAATTGTATATTATAATTTATGTGGGAGTTCAAAAAAGTTGTAATGATTATATGTGATGAAATCATTATCTATCAAACCAAACCAAATATTTGCTCACAATGTTAATTACTTACTGTGAGCGAAGAACAGCGAGGAGAATGTGAACCAAAGAGTGGTGCCAATCTGGTTCTTCAATGGGCCTCCAAAATCTGGATTGAATCGATGCTCCAAGAACCATAGTATAAGCATAGTATAAATCATGAGGGCACAGGTCACCAACCACATTTCCCACGTGAAAGGCTTCAAAAACATCCAAGCTGACCCTTCTGGCTTCGCTGGAACTATCATGGACAACCCCGACTCCGCATATGGCTGTGTAAATTCTACGTATTCCATTCTGTCGGCTAATATAGTCACATCACCAACGACTGCATCGTATGTCTTCCATTTTGTTTTTTGGATCCACATTACAACGTAGTCTTTATCAGAACAAGAGATGGTAATCGAAGTAAAAGAAAACAATAATCAAATGAGAATTCCAGTTTATAAAATAGTAGTCAAAGATCCCTGCTGTCGCTACGAGCTAGCTGTTCCTAGGGACTTCCCCGTTTGCTTTAAAAAACTAGCTAGGAGCCAGTCAAACCTAGACAAACTATAGGAAATGTCTTGCAGACATGTTCTTGAAGTGCAAGTTAGACATGAGAAGTTTCAACCTACGGCAGAGCATAGTTCCGTATGTCATTTCCAGTCAATTTTCTTGCTACAGTAAGTCGTTGCCCTAGATGCCATGCCTGACCTCTGCCCAATAGGCAGGGTATGTAGATTCTGTTTTTAGGCAAGGTGGAGATCATTACATTTCGGGTGTGTTTGATAAGTAAGGTAATCCTATGTTGGTCAAAATATTTATACATAATAAATACTATAGAGTCTATTTTACCATCACTCTTCCATTTCTGATCGAACAATTACTTGAGAGGAGGTTATATATATATAGATAGTGAGGTAACATGTAATGCTTAACTATCAACTTAGGTATCAAGTAGAAAAGAAGACAATGCTTGTTTGTTTTGCGACATTAATCACCATCTACATGATGATGAACATTAACATGAATGATCGATATAGCTAAAGTTAAATTGTTACCTTGTTGGCGATACCACAAACCAGTTCGTCATAGGAGCCATTGAAGGGCACAAATTTGTAAGGCAGAGAATAATTCAAATTTTCTAGCACCATTTTGAAAGCTTGAATGCACCAACCGTCGACATCTGTATTTTCGACCTGGCCCTCACCGTACTCTACCTTTACAAACTTTTGGAATGAAGTTCTACCGGGAACTCCGATTATCAACGGCTTCGTCTCATTTGGCATTGCCCAGCCTTTCGGAATTTGCTTTAGGTTCCCTGGCCAAATTACGGAGCCAGCCAAAGGATCTGCAGCTTTCACTCCACATTTCTTTATCACAAGGCCATTATGGAAGCCAGACTCTGGCGTCCAAAGGTCCAACTCTTTGTACCTCTTATTTTCCTGCTTTTCTCGTTCGTCTCCCCTCCCAACCACATTTACAATCCTAAACTTGGGATTTTGCAACAGCTTTCCTGCTTCGAAACTTATCTCGGTGCTTAACCCAGAGAACTTGCTTAACAGAATATTCTTTAACAACATATCTGGGCTACTGTTGCCGCTAGTTGTTCTCTCTATGGCCTGTGAAATGGCCACAATGCTATCATATGCACGGAGAGCATAAATTCCCGGCTTGGGATTAACTTCCTCTCGATACTCGGCTCGGAAATCTTTGGAGAACTGGGCATAGAAATCTTTATAAGAATTAGTACTACTAGAATAGTCGGTCTTGATTCCTAAAGCACCTGTCATAGATGAAATAACAGAATCATCAACCGAGTCCAGGAAACTTGTAACACTTTCCGCGATAATCCAAGCCGTGTCTTTCCCTTTGAGTCCCATGTTCTCGGCTTCTCTGAACAAATGCGTCGCCATCGATAAAGATGACTGAAGAACAATAAAAACCCGAGACTGTGTCGTTTTCTGTAGCTTCACCAGCTCGTCGTGAACAAGCACCTTTGGATCATCAGACAGAGAGGAAAATGGTGGAAGAACCAAACGGTACTCGATCTCTGAATCAACCTTCTGAAGAGCCTCAGAAAGAAGAGCTAACATCCCCAAGTCACTGCCATATGCATCATCTTCGTATATCACTACAACCCTTCTCCAACTGTACGCTCTCACTATATCTGCAATGCATTTCGTTTGTGCAGAACCGTCGTTAGCCATTTCAATCAAGAAAGGCCAACGCCTTTGCATCAGTGGTGGAGTTATGGCTGGAGCTGAGAAGGAAAGAACCGGAACTTTAGCCTGGTTTCCAACCGTGGCTACAAGAGCTGCTTCCTCCCATTTGTTCATGCCAACAATCACTTCAATTTTCTTTTCTTTAATGAACTCTCCAGCTGCACCAAAATCAAGAAATTCAATAAATAAAGAAAGGAGATTAAAAAAAAAAAAAAAAAACCCTTAATTTTATAATTTGAAAACCTATCATGTTCATACTTATCATAATCAGCAGCATCATAAAATAAGAAACAGACCTGCAGAAGCTACTTGAACGGGGTCTCTGCCAGGGTCCTGAAAATAGAGAGACAGCTTGTGAGTCTTTGAATGGTGGTTGTAGTTTTCAGCGTAAATTTGCATGGCTGTTTTCTCTTCTTTCCCGATCCGGGAACTGACATCGATGATTGCACCGATATTCGTAACTTTGTTTGTATCGGCAGCGTCACCTCCATCAGAGAGTAAGAGAAGAAAGAAGACGAGTATGGGAAAAAGGTCGCAAAATTTGAATACTAAGCTACTGGAAACGAGAGGAAAAGCCATTTAATTTTATGAGTTGTAACAGATAATTCAGTTTGCGGGGCAGATAGATCACATTATTGTACAATATATCTACCATGTCCGAGACCAAGACACGCAACTGCTACTGCTAGGAATGTCCGAATGTCAGCGTGGAATTTGGTATCTACGCTCGGTATATTTGACTTGATCAGATCGGCAGTTTTCGGTGATAATTTTCTCACTTAGATTCTGTTTAAACCTTAGGATCCATTGACTTGGAAATATGTCAGAAGTGAATTGTGAATGTCAGAGGCTTTGCATCTTGCTCGGCAGTTTTCGGTGATAATAATGTAGGCCTTAAATGTTTCGGGCTTTTCGTTGTGTGCTGTTTGTAACTGAAGACCATGGATAACGCGGTCCGGATACATAGGCATTCCTTTGGGTCGTAAATGGCGGCCTTGTTCCCCCGTTTTTATACATTTCCTTTTTCCAGAAGATCAAAGCCCAAGGAAGAACACACTTTTTATACCATTACAAGATAACTTCAAGCTTTCAAAGTCAAATGTCCAAACACTCTGGCTAATTACGTATGAAATCACTCCCTTATTTCAAAATTTTAAACTAATAGTAGAGATAAATTTAATCATTTATATTTTATTTTAAAATTCACTCTTAATAAGTGAACCTAACATGTAATATTATATTTAATTGAATAGAATAGAGTATTATAAACAAGTCAGGATTCGAATTCAAAACATTTTCTATGATATCCTGTGAAATCATCATCACTTATTCCAAAAATTTGAGCTGATAAAAAAAGATAGATTCAATTATTTATATTTTGTCTTATTTTATCACCTATCCTAGGAAGATAAATTCCCATATCCTACTGTTTCCAGTAGAAAACTGCTCATGATTCATCTTCTCAATTAAGACCGTTAGCTTGGTCCAATTCGACATTTGTGTCTGGTCTCAATATTTTATCTATAAGTAACTATTAGATCGTATTGCTTGTAATAATCTACAATTTGAGTATATCAACTTCCTAGTTTTCAGTTGTTAAAATTAAGACAACAATTAGCGACATGAAGAAAATTCAGGACAGGACTGCACCGCTTAATTGCAATTTGGGTGGCGGTGTTGACTTTTGAGCATAAAAAAACCTTCAGTTGCTGCTAAAACCCATCTTGGGCATGCCATTTTAACCATATGTGCAAAGAAGTATCTTCAAGACAATGTCAAGAGGCTCTCTTATCATTTTCTTAGGTCTCCTAATAAGCCATTCAGGAAATAGCCATTCATTCATGCATGACAGACAAAACCAGCCAGAATTCTGCAGTCCTTGAACTGGATGTCACAGCAACAACGGTGACATGCGAGCCCAGCTATGGATTCTTGCCTTGCGCAACATCGGTTTGGGGTCAGCTCTTCATGATCATTATATACGAGTTCTTGCTGTCCCTTGCAGGGAAGTATGTTTCTAGTGGCTCTGAACTTTTCTTCCAAATGTTTGGAACTGGAATCTATGGTGCTAGCAGCCTGTTCCAAATTCTTGGCACAATCCCCCAAGTGGCTTTGGTGCTTGGTAAGTATCTCACTAATAAGCTTTCCCTCTCCTCTCCACATAAAGTGGATTCTTTTCTCCTACAAAATTCTGCAGATGGGACTTCATTCTTCCTTGCTCATGTCATTGTCAGGTAATAGTCTGCTATTTATAATGATACTAATTACATGATTTTCAATATCAGTAGGCAGAAATTAGAAATGAAAGTATTAATTATGACAGAGATTACTACTGCCAAGTTCTTTTGTCTTCCAATATATATCAAAATTTTAATGGGCATTCTCTGGTATATGAGAAAAACTAGAAAGAATGGGCATGGCTTCTTTCCTCTCAAGGTTGAATATTGCCATTACGAAAGCAAAAGTTGAATATTATCTTTTCGTTTCTTTAATCTTGATCATACACCACCTAATTTAGAGGGAGACTAGCTAGCAACCGGAAAGTATGTAATTTAGTGGGAATTAGTCAATAATAAAATAAAGAATATTTTTCTCTGCCTCCTTATCCTTTTAATCAAAGTTCATTAATAAATTTATGGCCTCCCTTGGTTTTAAATATTCTTTCGGTTAATATATCTACATGGAATCAACTTCATTACTAAATGAATAATATTGATTCCCGCAGTTTTTTTTGTAATTTTTTTACAATCATATTTTAAAATGTTAATATTTATGTGAAGAGATATTATTTTTATAAATTATTTTATAAAAAGGCACTTTATTTAAAATATAGTTATATAAATTATTAAAAAAAAAATTATATCTCTATCATTTTACTTCGTAAATTATATACGCAGTATGTATTCAATTTCTTTCGCAACATAATTACGAAGACGACTACGTTCTCATTGTGTTTTGTATGAACTTTAGGTTTATTATAAAGAAAGAAGATATGTGGCCCTTTGAATAATGAAAATATTTCATTTGATCTTATCTCATGATTTCATCATTATAAATTTTTTTAGTTCTCACATAAAATATAATAAATAATTTAATTTTTTTAATTTTTAAAATAATAAAAATATTAAAAAATAATATTCTAAAAATATTTTATTCAACTTTTATCTTATCTCAATTCATTTTATCTCAACTAACTATCCAAACCGAAACATAATCTCTTAAGATGTAATTAAGATACCTACCGGTCTAACCTTTTTTAAAAAAGAACTCAACTAGTGGGTTAACTTTATTTATGTTTCTATTAATTGTTTGTATCGTTTTATCTACCTGCCCTCTCCCAGTTGGCATTTTCTAAATTCTAACATGATTTCTTTAAACTAAAAGGAGTGCCTTGGCATTTCCGAATACCTTAGTTTTAGTACGTGTGTCCCCACCCAATTGACATTGTTAACAATTAATTACGTGGAAGGGTGATTTTTTTCCTCTGCTAGGGTTTGTGTGAGTTTTATTCGCATGTGCTAGGATTGCGACCTATATCCAAGCTGGGAGGCACCCCCAGTGGCCAACGTTGCCGGCGGGATTGGGTTGGGTTCTGTTAAAGGTTCTCTGAAGGAAGGTGCTGGAGTCTCAGTGGGGAAAAAAGGTGAAGAGACGGTTGAGAAGGAGGCGACTTGCACGGTGAAGGGAATAGGGGTGATCGACGTACGTTCGTTCAAGCACTTCAAAGGCCTTTGCCTGTAGCCAAGTTTCGGCTACCTCTGAGGAAACCAGAACAGATTAATGGAGAGTTGGGTTTTGTGTTTTCTGACGTTGAGATGGATAGGGTAGCTGAAGACCTCAAATACGCTTTAGTGTTGAAGTTTCTGTCGTTGAGGTCGTCGATCGATATGTTACAGCTATAGATAATTAAGACCTGGGGTTTTGCTGAGGTCTCGATAATTAGCTTTATGGATGAATTCCATGTGTTGCTCCATCTGGCTAATGAGAAAGATTATTTGCATGCATGGGCGAGAGAGGGTAGGGTGGTGGCAGGGTTCCAATTTCGGTTGTTTAAGTGGTATGTGGATTTTGACGTGAAGGAGGAGCCACCCATTGCACCACAATGGATTTTTTTGCCAGGGTTGCCGTTGCATTTGTATAGGTTGGATTGCTTGCAAAATTCTTGCATCTCGGTTTGACAAGTTTCTGGGCACGGATAATGCTACATTGTATAGAACGAGGGACACGGGGGCGAGGTTGTGCGTGGAGGTTGATCCTCAAGATGAGCCAATTTCTGGTCTTTTGCTGGTGATAGGACAAAAGAACCATTTGTGGCAGGAAGTAGTTTACGAGAAGAGAGGTTTTTATTGTAACAAATGTTTTCGACATGGTCATACAGCATAGGTATGTAGGTCTGGTGATAGGGCTAAGACAAAACTGTTAAGGAAGGAGGGGCCGAGAGTGTCAAGGAAGGAAGGAGAAGAAAAAGTTTGGAAGGAAGTTGATCGCAAAGAAAATCAGCAGAGCTTAGTGATGCCTATTGACGATGTTGGGACTCAACTAAAGTTGAAGGATAGACAAGAGGAGATACAGGGAAACCCAATAGTAGATAAACTGGATGAGGTAGTGCAAATTAGTGAGGAGGAGGTAGAGAGGGGAGTGATTGAGAAGGCTCAGGAAGGGGAGGATGTTGAGGTGGGGGAGGTTATAAAGGTGGGTGCAATGGTGGGGGAGAGCGAGAGGTGTGCACAGTGTATGGTAATGGAAGGTGTGTTAGGACAGACGCTAGTATTGGACAAGGGGTGTGTTAATGACAGGCTAGCTGAGGAAGTTGAAAGTTTTAATAGGTTTGAGGTTTTATCAGAAGGGGATGGTGATATTGTTTTTTATTCTCAGAAGGATTACCATTCGGATCATGGCTCTCAAAAGCTGTTGTGTGATTCGGAATTAGGGGTGTTAAAGATTCAGTGGTGAGGAAGTCTCGTAGGGCGAAAGCCCAACCTCGGATCCGTTTCAAGCTGTAGAAAAGATGCAGAGATGGGCTCTTAGTCTTAATTTTTCAAAGTTTAACTCTAATATGGAGGCTGGCGGTGAAACATGGGTGTGTTGGAAAGAGGTTGTTGAGATGGATATTGTTGGGGTTACTAATCAATCTTTCACTGGGCTTTTCTTGGATAATGGTGGCTCATTGTTAGGGACTTTTGTTTATGCAAAATGTTCTCAGATTGAATGCAGGGAGCTGTGGGGACATTTGTGTGGTATTTCAAATGTGGGTGTTTCATGAATGGTAATGGGGGATTTTAATATTATCCGGTCGGACGAGGAACGTGTAGGTGGAAGACCAAGGTCTCTTACTGCTATGGAGGATTTTAATGATTGCATTGACAGGTGTTGACTTATTGATTTGAGATTGGAAGGGAGGCAATTGTCATGGTGTAATGGTTAGCATGGTATGGCCTGAAGTTGGGCTAAACTAGACCGAGTGCTAGTGAATAATGTGTTCATTTCTAAGTTCCGCGATGCTAGTGCTCAGCCGTTAAGTAGGAGAACATCAGATCATTCGCCTGTCTTACCGCATCTTTCTTCGAGTTTTGAGAGATATGGGCCGTTCCATTTCATTTTCAAAATATGTTGACTTCGCATGTGAATTTTTTGAACATGGTAGAAAGCTCGTGGAGGGAGCCGATTGAGTGTAGTAGTGGGTTATTTAGATGGGCCGGTAAATTGAAGAGGTTAAAGCATAAGCTGCAAACTTGGAATAGGGAAGTTTTTGGTCTAGTGGATGAGATTATTCGGGAGTTGGAGGAGCATTTAGAGCTCTTGGAGGCGACATTGCAAGCTAGCTTTTCTGAGGTTGTGGAGGTGGATTTATTGGTTACCAAGGTGAAGCTCGAAATTTGGGTAAAAATGGAAGAAACAAGGTTGGCGCAACAAGCAAAGAACAAATGGTTGTTAGAGGGTGAACGGAACTTCAAATTTTTTCATGTTGTTATTGCGCAACAAAGAAGGAGTTCATGTGTGAAAGAAATGAGATTATATGATGGCTCGGTACTGGATTCTCCGAAAATGGTGTCTGACGAGGTTGTGTGGTATTTTGAGGGGTTTCTTTCTCAAGAAGGGATGGGCTCATTGCCGAGTTGGGATCATTTATTTCAGCATATTGTTTCGGATAGTGAGGTTAGGAGTTTGAGGGTGGAGCCTTCGAAGAAGGAAGTGCTTGTGGCGCTTTCGTCTATTACAGCAGACAGTAGCCCGGGGCCCGATTGTTTTGGGTCAGTTTTCTATTTGGCTAGCTGGCATATTGTTAAAGATGATGTGGTGGAGGCATTGAAGGAGTTCTTTAAAGGTAATGAGCTTCCCAGATTTTATTTGTCCTCGTTCATTGTTTTTATTCCAAAGGTGAAGAATCCACAAAGTTTTGACAAGTTCTGGCCAATAAGTCTTTGCAATGTTATTTCTAAGGTGTTCTCCAAACTTTTGGTATCTAGACTATCTTTGCTGCTTAGAAATATTATTCCGCCTGAACAGAGAGCTTTTGGGAAGGGTAGAAATATATTTGAGAATATTTATCTTACTCAAGAGATGACAAAGATGTTGCATCGGAAAGCTAGGAGTGGTAATATTATGCTGAAAATTGATATGAGTAAGGCGTACGATAGGGTGGATTGGCGTTTCTTGGATCATGTTTTACGTACTCTTGGATTTCTAGATTGTTTCTGTAAACTGATTAACAATTGTGTTATGACGAATGGTACGTATAAAGGTTTTTTTAAGCCTAAAAGGGGTCTACAGTAGGGTGATCCGTTGTTGCCTTATTTATTTATAATTATGGAGGAAATGTTGTCAAGGATGATAAATAAGAAAATGTTTTAGGGGAGGATTTTGCAGTTTTCTCATCATGTAAATGTTCCCAGAGTTTCTCATCTGTTATATGCTGATGATGTGGTGGTTTTTGCTAATGTGAGTAAAGGCTTGATTCTGTGTTTAACGAAGGTCTTGAGGGAATATGAGAGTTGGACAGGCCAACGAGTGAACCATGATAAGTCGCCCAATTTGTTCTCTAAAAATCTAGCTTATATAGAACCAGGGAGATGTTGTTGGACACTGGTTTCACAGAAGGTCAATTCCCATTTACGTATTTGGGTGTTCCGATTGTGGATGGTAGGTTGAAGAATAGACACTTTGAGCCGTTGCTTGAACGAGTTGGGAAAATGTTGTCAGGTTGGAATAGTCGTTTACTATCGCAAGGGGGTAGATTAATTTTGTTGAGGCATGTGCTTTAGAGCTTGCCAATTCATTTACTGTCTGTGCTTAGGTCCTTAAGGCTATGATTAAAAAATTAAATGGGTTGTTTGCTAATTTTTTTTTTGGGAGAGCAAAATGGCAGATGTAAGAGGAAATGGAGATCGTGGAAGAAGATGTGTGTTTCAGTGGAGGAAGGGGGAATTGGGGTGTGAGACCTTGTTGAAGTGTAGAGATCTTTGTTTTTAAAGTTTAGGCCTTAGTTATTGATGCAGAATTCATTATGGGCAAGGTTCTTCCTGGAAAAATATATTAAACATGGACATATCTCTTTAAGTGTTGATGGAAATATAAGTTCGGTGTTTTGGAAGAAAATTATTGAGGGGTTGCGTAAGCTACTGCAAAATCAAGATGGAAGGTTTGAGAGCGTCACGTTTTGTTGTGGTTTGATAATTTGTTGGGCCATGGCCCTCTATGTGAAGGTGGAAGTGATTGAAGAACAAAACATTAGAATTCAAAAGCTCATTGTTAATGATCAGTGGGATGTTGAGAGACTACAATTGCTATTGGGCCCTCTATGTGAAGGTGGAAGTGATTGAAGAACAGAACATTAGAATTCAAGAGCTCGTTGTTAATGATCGGTGGGATGTTGAGAGACTACAGTTGCTATTGGGGGCGCAAAAGGCTAGCAATGTGGTGGCTAAGGTTGGTGGTTTGAGGGATGCGAAGGATGTATTAATCTGGTTATCGAAGAAGAATGGGAATTTCTCAACAAAGTCGGCATGAGATTTTATTAGAATTAAGATGTTGAGCTTTGCTTGGGCAAAGTGGGTATGGAATAATCTGTTGCCGAAAAAAAATCTCTATATGCATGTGGAAATAAGCTTTTAATTGCTTAAGTGTGGATGAACAGGTACGTAAGCTGGGGATTCCGTTAGTATCTTGTTGTAATTGTTGTATGGCGGGGCATGTGGAAGACTTGTAGCATGTGCTTTGTAAAGGGAAGTTTGCCATGGCCATCTGGAAGAAGGTTTCGAGAGAGGTGGGGATCCCGTTTGTAGCTCAACATAATTGGCAAGAGAGGGTCCAGATTTGGTTTAATAGGGCATCTAGGCAATCACAATTTGGGACATTAATGGGTTTGATTCCTTGCATTGTGGTGTGGAGACTTTGGCTTAGACGTTGTGCAACGAGGATGGAAGGCAGAGACGAAAACCTATTGGAGGCTTGGAGCTTGATCAAGCACTGGGTGCGGGTTCTTGCGAGCAGAATTTCCAAGGTAAAAAGGCTTTCATAGGGGGACTTATGTATGCTTCAAAATATGGAGGTTTTGATTGTGGAACAAAGAACTATGAAGGTGCAAGCTATCCTTTGGTTGAAACTGAGCCCAGGGAGGTTAAAATTGAATCTAGACAGTAGCAGTCTTGGCAATCCAAGGCCTGGTGGAGGAAGGGATATTTTACAGGATCATGTAGAAAATCTTGTCTTTGCTTTTTCTCATCATTTTTGTACATGCTCCAATTACGAGTGTAAGTTTAGACCGAAAAATCGAAAAATCGGTCTGAACCAGACCTGTTGAGCCGGTTTTCCGATCCGGAACTGGTTTTTTACTTGCACAAACCGGCTGGACCGGACTAGTTGAATAAAAAAATAAATAAATAACAATATTATATATATAAGTTTTATACAAAAATAATATTATACAAAATATTTTTTATATATAAGTTTTATATATAATAGATAAAAAGAAAGATAATCACTAAAATATTATTACTAAATTTTGATAAGTAAATAGGACATTAGTAGTTATACTAATATAGATGATAGTTATACTTATACTAATATAGTTATACTAAATCACTATAACTAATGCTAACATATAACTAATACTAATATTCTAATATAGACTATAGTTATAGTTATACTAATATAGTAATACTAAAATACTATAACTAATACTAATATAGTACTTGGCTTTAGTAAAGTAGATTTTTTTAATAAAAGTATAAAACATATTTTTTTAAAGTAGTTTTTTTTTTCTTTTTTAAACAGATTTTTAATGACAAACTGTCAAACTTACAGTTTAAAAAAAAAGAAAAATTGGATCAGACCGGACCGAAAATCGATAAAATCGAAAGTACCGGTTTAGGAGGGTAACCGATACATAATCGGTTTTGAAAAATGCAAAACCGGTACAGACCAGTTCGGTCCTAAATTTTATCCAAAACCCGACCAGTTACACCCCTTGTTCCAATAACGAAGCTGAGCTTCAGGCGGTTATAGAAGGAATACAGATTTGTTGGCAATTGGGTCATTTTTTAATTGATATAAATAGAGTGTGATTCTTTGGTGGTGGTTTCATAGCTTTTGGATAGAGATGGTACAACGTGGTATCTTTGAGATTATTGGGACTAGTTGATGGGCTTGTTGGAAGGTTTTGACTTCTCTGTCAAGCACATATATAGAGAATGGAATAAAGTGATGGATACTTTGGCTATGTTTGGTGCATTGGGGGAGGATAATTTGTTTACGGATGTTTCTCAGTTTTGAGAGGCTTGCATAGATTGGACAAAATGGGCATGGCTTAGAGCAAGCAGTGGCTTAGGAATCTAGGATCAACTAACAACCTCAGTAAGAACATAAATAATCAACAGAGAAAAAGGGTAGAGAAGATACGCTAGAATACTTGTCCAAAATGGAAATTTGGTGCAAAAGCTGGTAAAGAGACCCATCGCTGTACATATGAGTAGAACAACCAGAATTTCAGTTGAGGCATCCCACGACAAATCTCGTATGTAAACAAGAGCCAGGAAGATGACCAATCCCATCATGTTGTTCATGAATACTCCATTGTAAATCTGCCAAAATCCTTTCCAATGGTAAAAAAAAACAAAAACTAGTACAAGACAAGTTACCTAAAAGAAACAAAAACAAATTGTGTCGTATTCTCAGATGAAAATTAATTGGGGAATTGTCAGATGAAATCTGAGTGTGAGAGAAATTACTAAACCTCAGAAAAGGCTAAGGATATAGCTTTTTCCGTCTTCTCTCTGGCAGAGGGAATTGTTGCGAGTGCCTGTCTGATGTTCAAAGCCAGTGGCACCACAACATATGTCACCAAGAATGATGGGATGTTCACATCACTAGAGAACTCTTGGAGAGTTTGCATAAGTGGCAGTCCAAGCAGAGCCGAGAGGTTGTTATTTATGCAAACTATGGAACCATCGTTGAAGGAGGTGGAAGCTGTGTGTGCACTGCAGTTTGTTATTTTGGAATATTTCTTAGAGAGATCCGTATTCCCTTTTTCAAGATCAGTGATTAGGATAAACGATAACATAGTAGAAAGTACAGTATCAGATGAACTGATCTGCGGTGGAGTATCTTTCTTCCCACACACCTGTTGTGGCGCGTGGAGGTGAGGTGAGTCAGATATGAAAGATCATGAGGTAGGGGATGTGCTTATGCAACGCGTGTAGCCGGCGAGCTCATCGGGGCACAACAGTGCATGAGGGTCACTTGTTAGAATTTTCGCCACAGTTCCGCATTGTCCCAGTAGATCGGTGGCTGTAGGGTTGCGTGGTGGGTCACGTGTTGATTGTTGGTTGCCGAAGTGTGGTAGAAATAACCAAAACCGAACCGGTGGAGGTGAGAGAATAAAAACACTACCATGAAAGCCAAAGCATATACACAAAGTGGTATCGTAAAGGGAACGGAAAGGAGATTGAGAGCCACAACTCCACCCTCCTCCCTGGTGAAAACACTAGAAAAGATTTGAGTTTTCTAAAAAAAATAAAGAGTTTCTCTTTCCAAATCCCACGGAAGAGAGTTTTTATTAAGCTCTACACACTATTTATATTATTTATATGACAGAATTTAATTTGTTAGAAATATAAATTTTAAATTTTTCTTACAATAAAATTTTGTCCTATTAATTGTATGGAAGATGTACTCTACAACTAATTTGCTAATAGAAATTTTCAATTTTAGATTAATCAAATCAAGGTTGTAACTTGTCGGGAAAAAAAAAAAAAAAAACATCTTTATAAGTTAAAATTTTGATAATTCAGTACTTAGAACTCGTTTGTTTTCACAATTATTTTTAAATTATCTCATCTTATCGCATTTAATCATTACAATTTTTTCAAATCTCTATACAATAAAATAAATAATTTATTTTTTTAAATTTTAAAATAAAAATAATATTACAAAATATATTCTTACAATATTTTATTTAATTTTTTACTTTAATTTCAATTTAATACACCTCATCTTACGTGTAAAAATAAATAAGTGTGTCAAAGATTTCTTAAAATTATAATAAATAGCTATAAATCGTACGTACTTCACATCGCAGTACAGTTTTTGATAAACATACAATATTTTAAAAGTAGGGTAATTAAACTCCTGCGCTCGATTGGGTCCCAGAGGGCCATAGGTTGGTTAGAGCGTTGGTCGGAGCATAAGGACGGCACCACTTCAGATCATTCTGTCGGCGCTGTTTAGACAGTGAAATTTTTGAAAAAATATATTTTTTTTTATTTAGTATTATTTAATATTTTATTATTATTTTTTAACTATTTTTTTTATTATTTACAGAATATCTAAAATCACTTCGGTACTTAAACACAATTTTAATTATTATGTTTCCGGCACTCCAACTCATACATGTGGCAAGAAAATAATCTAATTCAAGTGTTACTATAAGATATTTTATAAAAATAAATTTATAAATTAATATAATTTTATATAATATATTATGTCTATTTTATAATAAAAATTAACTTTACAATTATCAACCCACGCCAATTTATAAATTTATATTTATGAAATTCTTTGTAATTAAAACATTTCTTCCTAAAAATATCACATCACCTTGATATTATAGAAAGAGCAATTTTATATAATATCCTTACGTCACACTTTCATCTTATTATATAAAATGTCACTTTGATCATCTTTAGAGGATTTTTTTTTTTAAAGAATAAATATAAAGAGTGATAGACAATAACATCTCATTATAATGTGATGTGAGTGTAATTTATAAAATTTTACTTTATTAGAAACATTAACTAATAATTACCTTAAAATCTTGAAAATGATTACTTAACATTTATTTGAGAATTATACTTTTAGTTATTATTATGGTTGTGAAATGAAGCTCCAGCAGGACTTGAAATTCTCGCGTTCCATCGCGAAAGACGTGCAAAGTGCCGTAATAATGAGTCCAAATACGAAAGGCAGCCCATCACCGTCAAGCTTTGTCACAGTTCGTTCTGCTGTCGCCATAGCCTTCCTTGGTTGAGCTTTGAATTAACCTCCACGTTCTAATCCACAGAGTTGTAGTGTTCGTTGAACCTGTGATTAAGGAGGGAGAGACCGACATAACAACAAATAGGGGGGAGAGAGAGAGAGAGAGAGAGAGAGAGATTTTATCATTTATGTGCTGATACTTATTTTGTTGAAACATCTTTTGACGAAAATAGAAATAAAATTAAAGAAAGGAAGAAAAGGTGGGGTTGGGCCATGACAAATTGATGGAAAATACAAATTGAAAAACTCCAGAGAAAACTTCAATCAACGAAAATAGTTGAATTGATTCTTGATGTTTTTATCTATTCCACTTCTCAGAATACAACTTATATAGTCACATTGTAAACATCACAGCATTAATAAAAGAACAACTTTCAAGATAAGCTAATTAACATTATAATCTAAATCTAAATATAGCAGAACAAGCTAATAATAGGATTTATGAAAAACTGCATCAACTTTAATACTCCTCCTTCATGTATTTTTCTGAAACTCCAAGCATCATTCTTAAGAACTAGAACTTGACTCTAGGAAGAACTTTTGTAAATATATCTACAACTTGTTCTTCAGTGCTACAGAATTTTAGTTCAACTTCTTCATTTGCTTCAACTTCTCTAAAGAAATGATACTTGATTGCAATATGTTTAGTTCAATTGTGATAAATTGGATTCTTAGCCATAGCAGTTGCATATTTATTATCACAATAAACCTCCATTGGACCTTGTTGTTTTTCTCCCATATATTCAAGAATTCTATTCAACCAAATGGCTTGATTCATAGCTCCAGTAACTGCAACATACTCAACTTCTGTAGTTGACTGAGTAACAGTAGCTTGCTTCTTTGATCTCCATGAAAACACTAATGACCATAGATTAAAACAATACACTGAAGTACTTCTCATATCATCAACTAAGCCAGCCCAATCACTATCAATAAAATCGATTAGTTTTGAGTGTAAACATGACTTGAACCAGATGCCTAAGTCCATAGTACCTTGAACATATCTAAGAACTCTTTTAGTAGCACCAAAATGAATTTGACTTGGACTTTGTATAAAAGCAGACTAGAAGCATACATGAGATCTAGCCGAGTTGCAGTTAAATACAACAAACTGCCAACCAAACTTCTATAGGTAGCTCATGCATCAGCTTTCGTAATCCTTATCTTCCTTTTTAAGCTTTTCATTTACAATAAATGGAGTTGCTACTATCTTACATCCCAGCATTTGAAATCTTTTTAACAAATATTCTGCATACTTTCTCTGTGAAGTAAAGATCCCATTTTCTTGACAAACTTCCATTCCAGGAAAATAATGCATAAGCCTCAAATCACTCATTTCAAAAGCATTCATCATATCTTGCTTAAAACACTTCAATCATCTCTAAGTTATTTCCATTGAAAATTATATCATCAACATACAATGAAACTATAAGCAAAGCTTTATCCTTGATTTTCACATAAAGTTTAGGCTCACTCATGCTTCCATTAAAGCCTTGATCACTGAAATAACTATCTACTTTTTTATACCATGCTCTAGGTGCTTGTTTAAGCTCATATAAAGCCTTCTTCAATCGAAACAATTTTCCTTCTTCTCTTATGAATCCTTCTAGTTGATCAACATAGACTTCTTCTAGAATTCCATTGAGAAAAGCTGACTTGACATCAAGTTAAAAAATCTTCCGACTTTTCTAAGCTGCAAGTGCACAAAGAGTTCGAATTGTATCCAACCTCGCAAATGGTGCAAAAGTTTCATTATAATCAATTCCTGACTGTTGTAAGTAGTCTTTAGCAACAAGCCTTGCTTTACATTTTTTTAAAGAACCATTAGAGTTAAGTTTTCTTTTGAAAATCCACTTAACCTCAATCACTTCTTTATTGTCAGGACAAGTGACTAACTCTCATGTATTGTTTCAATTATTCTGATCTCCTCTTCCATTGCATCAACCCAGACTTGTTCTTTTACAACTGCAACAAAATTCTTGGGTTCTACAGATGAGTAGTTACAAGATGCATAAATCTCACTTAAAGGCCTTAACCTTCTAGGTGGAGATTCTGGTGAAGAACTTTCTGTTGAAGACATTTCATTTAAACTGTTTTCTGATATGGGTGCTAAAGATGGAGTCACAGTCATATCTTTATCCTCTTCTTTCTTTCACTTTGATTTTCAGAGATAGGAAATTGAGATTCTCTTATTTCTGGTATCTGAATAGATTTACTGATCATCTTTTCTTTATCCCAATTCCAACCAGCTTGCTCATCAAACTCAACATCTCTACTAGTGACAAGCCGTTTTGACTCTAAATTATAGATTCTATATCCCTTTGATTGAGAGCTATATCCAAGAGAAACTGATTTTTTAGATTTTTCTTCAAGCTTGTGCCTTTTCTGTGAAGGAACATGAATGTTACACATACACCCGAAAACTTTTAGATGACTTGCAGTAGGTTTTTGACCACTCCAAGCCTTTATAGGAGTTTGATTTGGAACTGCTTTTGTTGGACATCTGTTAAGCAAAGAAATTTATGTATTAACAGCCTCTGCCCATAACTTTTTTGGAAGTCCTTTCTCGAGCATCATAGATCTAGCCATTTCCATTATACTCCTATTTTTCCTTTCAAAAACTCCATTTTGCTGTGGAGTGTATGCTACTGTCAATTGATGTTCTAACCCTTCTTTTTAACAAAAAACATCAAACTTCTTTGAATTGAACTCAGTGCCTTTGTCACTCTCAAAGTTTTGATCTTGCAACCACTTTGATTCTCAACTAATAACTTATTCTTTTTAAAGATCTCCGAAACTTAAGATATTTTTTTTAAAAAATAAACTCATGTCATTCTTGAAGAATCATCTATAAACAATACAAAATACCAATTTTGGCTTTGAGAAAATATTCTCATTGGACCGCTCACATCAGTGTGAACAAGCTCCAACACATTTTTAGCCCTCTAAGCTTCACCTTTAGGAACAAACTGTCTATGTTGTTTTCCAAGCATACAACCTTCACATACTGGCATGTTTAAATCCAGTACAAGTAAGTTACTTATCATATTCTTTTGATTCAACACTCTCAGGGCATTAAGATTGTAAAGTCCAAACCTTTGATGCCACAGAGTTGTTTCATCAAACTTAGCCATCATAGCCTTTTGAAACTACCAATGAATAGGCAAGTTTCTGCAATTTCCCATTTTCACTTCTGCCACTACTTGTTTATGGTGCTTCAGATTACAAATGGTACATACTTCCCCTTCAAAGTGTAGTGAATACCCATTTTGCATCATTTGACCAACACTTAGTAAAATTTGATCACGACTTGGAACTAATAAAACATCATTAATGAATCTAGTTCCTTTCTTAGTTTCTAAAGTGATTGAGCATTTTCCTTTTGTTTCTACCAATTCACCATTTCCAAGTTTAACTTTTACATTTACAGATCTATCAATTTTTTAAAAAATACCTTCATTAGGAGTCATGTGATTGCTACGCCCACTGTCCAGAAACCATTCTTCACTTTTTTGTTCAACAGTAGCTTGACATGCATAGAACAAGTGCTCCTCCTTTGCTTCTATATAGTTGGCCTGCTGGTTCTTGTTTTTGAATCGATAGTCCTTCTCTAAATGTCCAAACTTTTTGCAGTTTGTGCACTGAGGCATCCCATGATGATAACAATCATTCTCTAAACGATTATTCTTCTTACAGACACCTCAAGGAGGAAATTCTCCTTTTGGAATTCCCCTTTTTTGAGAACTTTCTCCACCTTTTGGTACAATTTTATATTTCTTTTTAAAGTCTCTTGGTTTCTTATTTTTCAGATTAACCTTCAATTGGAATGCATTCTCTAAGGAGACTTCACTTCTTCTATCAATTCGTTGTTCATGAGCATGTAAAGATCCCATAAACTCAGTGACAGTTAGAGTTGAAAGGTCTCTAGATTCTTCAATCATAGCAACCATGTAATCATACTTTTCTGTCAAACTGCTCAAAATTTTCTAGAATATTCTTTCATCAGATACTTATTCTCCATAAACACGCATCTGATTTATGATCTCAATAATTCTGGAACAATAATCTTTTACATTCTCAGACTCTTTCATTTTGACATTTTCAAGTTCTCTTCTCAAACCTTGAAGCTTGATTGTTTTAACTTTAAGATTTCCTTGAAACTCTTGCTGCAGAATCTCACAAGCCTACTTTGAAGTTGTTGCTCTCATCAATCTTGGAAAGATTGCTTCACTAATAGCTTGCTGTAGAGTAAACAAAGCTTTAGCATCTCTTTGCTTGTCAATCTTATTTTGGGTTGACTCTGAAGTTCCTTCTGCAATGGTAGACCCTCCACTTTCAATAACATCCCAAAGATCAAGTGACACAAAGAGTGTTTTCATCTTGATACTCCAGTAATCATAGTTCTCACCACCAAATATTGGAATAGTGGTAGATGAACCAAGAGCTTCCATGACGCCTTTTTCAGATCTAAGTGGCACTGATGCCAATTGATAGAAAATACAAATTGAAAAACAGAGAACTTGTAGAGAAAACTTTAATCAACGAAAATAGTTGAATTGATTTCTTGATGTTTTTATCTATTCCACTTCTCATAATACAACTTATATAGTCACATTGTAAACATCACAGCATTAATAAAAGAACAACTTTCAAGATAAGCTAATTAACATTATAATCTAAATATAGCAGAACAAGCTAATAATAGAATTTATGAAAAATTGCATTAACTTTAATACAAATCCACATTGCTCACCCACCTTTTATTCTCTTCTCAAGCATTTCTTGTCGCCACTACTACTACTATTGATATTATTGTCATCACTACCTTTTTGCCTCAAGATCTTAAGTTCCCATTTCCCAAAAGGTTCTGTTGGACCTATTGGAGCCATTTCTTTGATACATCATGCTTACCCAAATACTCTCTCTGTTTTCACTTATGTGTTGTCTACTTCCGTTGCTGGGATGGTAAATGTGATCTGGGGATATCTAGTTGATGTTTATTAAGGCAGTTATGCCTGCTACGTCATAAGAAGAATCCTTCTCTGGACAACATGCAGCTGGTGTTTGTGTGACTGAGGGAATCTTCAGCAACGGCAAGACGGCTCTAGAATGAGAATATTCTAACAATAAAATCTGATGTGTACCAATCATTTGTAATTGTTTGTTCTTGGAAAAGTTTATAAATATAGACTCTGATTGTATTGAGGAAACACGTAGAAATGAGATAAACATTCAATAAGAAAATTCTTCTTTTAGTCATTATGTCAAATACCTTTCATGCATTTCTACTCTTACTTCAACATGGTACCCAGAGCTTGGTAAAGGCTCATGCATACATCTCCTCTTCATCATCTTCTCTTTTTTTCTCATTATCTTCATGGAGTCTCCTGTCGTATCATCTGATAACATTGAGTTTGTCCTTTCCCCCTCGCCTCGTCACCCCTCCATCATTACTGCTTCTACACATTCGGTCACTATTAAGCTTTCCATAGATAATTTTCTGCTATGGAAGGCCTAAATAGTTCCCTTTCTTAAGGGGCATCAACTTTTTGACTATGTTGATGGAACCATTTCTCTACCTCTTATCACTATTAATGATTCTCCCAATCCCGAATACAAGCACTAGGTTCTTCAGGATCAGCTTCTTATCTCTGTTCTTAACTCCTCTCTAACCGAGATTGTACTAGCCCAAGTTCTTGAATGTACCACATCCTTTGAAATTTGGTCTACTCTTTATACGCTATATGCTGCCCATTCTTTTGCTCATCTTATTCAAACCCAATTTCATCTTGCAACTTTGAAAAAGGGTCAGAGTCTATTATCGAATACTTTCATAAGGCCAAAAGTCTTGCTACTACCTTGAGTGTTGCGGGTCATCCACTTTCTCCTTCTCAGTTTTATGTGTTTCTTCTTGCTTGGCTCAGTACAAGTATGAATCAATGGTTACCTCCATCACCACTCATCCTGAACCTCTGTCATCACAACAAATATACAGTTATCTTATGAACCATGAATCTCGTCTGGCAGACCAGACTACTTCTCTTCTCTCTGGTTCTTCTATTAATGGTTCTCCTATTACCGCAAATGCTACCACTCGACCACCCACAGCCTCTATTTTTCATAGAGGTCGAAAAAATTTCAATCATGGGGGTCAACTTGGGCGTGGCTCTGTTATGGCCTTCATTATGCTCCTTCCCCTAATTTCTTTACCTCATGTTCTGAGAATCGTCCCACTTGTCAAGTGTACAACAAGTCTGGCCACACAGCTCTTTCTTGTTACCATCGATTCTCTCATACATATCTGCCATCTCCTCCTCCGTCTCTTCAAGCAAATTATTCCTCACTTCCCAACTCTATTTCTGCTTCGCCTCAGTAGTTCCCCGACACTGTGGCCACTAATCATTTTACATTTGACTTTGCTAATTTGAATATAGATTCTATGCCATATCATGGCCCTGAATAAGTCAGCATCGATGACGGCTCCACCCTCCCCATATAGAACATTGGCACTACTCAGTTTCACTCCTCTTCTGGCAATTACATTATTACTAAACTATTGCATGTTCATTTAATTACTAAAAATTTGCTTTCTATTCATCAATTTTGCCTTGATAACTTGGTATTTTTTTAGTTTCACTCTTCTTGTTTTTTTGTGAAAGATTTACAAATCGGGAGGTACTTCTTCAGGGATCCGTTAAGGATAACCCTTATGTTCTCCTACTAGCCACTGCAAGTTCCTCTGTCTCTTCTCCTCAAGCATTTCTTGGTGAATGTACCTCTATTCCAGTTTGGCACGCTAGACTTGGTCATCCATCTCCTAGGATCACATCCTTTACACTCCACCAATTTCAACTTCCAGTTTTCAATAAAAGTGCTTCTCACACAGGTGCTGCCTGCTCCAAAGCAAAAGCTCATGCATTCCCTCACCCATCCTCTCCATCTCGATCCCACAAGCAAAGCTCATGCACTCCCTCACCCATCCTCTCCATCTCGATCCCACAAGCCATTTCAATTACTTTTTCTTGATATTTGGGGTCCAGCACTTGTGTTATCTACTAATAGTTGTCATTTTTATTTTTCTATTGTAGATGATTATTCTAAATATATATGGCTTTTTCCACTTCATTCTAAATCAAATGTGTCTACAATTTTTCTTGCATTTTTACAATATGTTAATAATACCTTTTCAACAAATGTGATTTCAGTTTAGTCTGACTGGGGGGGCGAATTTTGGCCTCTTCACAATTTACTTAAACCTTGTGGCATTTCTCACCATCTCACGTGTCCATACTCGCATGTCCAAAATGGGTCTATTGAAAGACACCATCATGATGCTGTCTAAACAAGGCTAACTCTTCTTGCACACGTGTCTGTACCACAAAAATATTAGTCTGAGGCCTTCCAAACTGCAGTATTTTTAATAAACTGAATGCACACTATGGTTCTCAACCACAAATCACCTTTTCAAATTCATTTTAATCAATCACCTGACTACAATTTTTTAAAAGTTTTTGGCACCACTTGTTGGCCTAATCTAAGGCCTCTCAATAAGCATAAAATGGATCAAAGGTCTCAGCCTTGTGTTTTCATGGGCTATAGCCTAGATTACAAAGGCTACTTGTGTCTTCATCTCCCTATGAGCCGCACTTACGTCTCAAGAGATGTCCAGTTTGATGAGTTTAGTTTTCCCTTTACTAACTAGCCCACTACACAACACACACTGCCCATTGCAAGGTCTAGACCCCCTCCCATTTCAACTCCGAGCCCGCTTACCTCCCAGCCCACTTCCCCACCCACACCCCCCCTTTACTCAGACTCCTTCTATATCTCACTCGGGCCCATTACTTTCTCAGCTAATTGCCCAATCTATTCCCAACTCAAACCCACCATCCCCTCATAGCCCATCTCATATTCACAACCCTTCAATACAATTGAACCCTAGTTCATCTGTTATCTCATCGTCACCTCCCTCTTCCTCACCAAACACATCAAACCCTAGCCCTTCCTCATCACTCCCACATTTGCCCCCAAAATCCCATCATTCAATGGTAACCTGTGTGAAAAACAACATCAATTGTCCTCGTATTTGCACCAATGGAACCCTACATTGGCCTGTAAAATCATCACTGTCAACCACCATATCTTCAACCATTGTTCCTGAAGAACCATCCTCCTACTCGGAAGCTTCTAAGTTTCCTGAGTGGATGGCTGCTATGGTTCAAGAATTTCAAGACCTTTTATAGAATAATACATGGGACTTAGTTCTAGCATTGCCCTCCTACAATGTCCTTGGTGCCAAATGGGTTCTCAAGTCGAAACATAGGTTGATGGGTCCCTTGAGCGCCGCAAGGCCAGCCTTGTGTCCAAGGGGTTCCATCAACAATCTGATCTTGACTATAACGAGACATTCAGTCTCGTTGTCAAACCCATCACTATCCGATTACTCCTCTCACTTGTTGTGTCTTGCAGATGGCCCTTGCACTAGCTAAATGTTCAAAACGCTTTCCTTCACGGGGACCTTGAGGACGATGTCTACATGCAGCAACCTCCAGGGTTTGTCAATCCCAATCTGTCTCAACATATTTGTAAGTTGAGAAAATCAATCTATGGTTTGAAACAAGCCCATAGGGCTTGGTTCTCTAAGTTAACCGATCGGTTGTTGTCTTTTGGATTTCGTGGGTCAGTTTCTGATACTTCCTTATTTATTCTTCAGCAAAATTTGAATTTCATCTATGTTTTAATATATGTCGATGACATCATTATTATGGGTTCTAGTTTTGCATTAATATCTTACTTCATTTCAGCATTGAGCTCTTACTTTCCTGTTAAGGATCTTGGATTTTTACATTACTTTCTAGGCATTGAAGTCAGTAGAAATTCATCTAGTTTGTATTTTTCACAGTCCAAATATATCTCTGACATGTTGCATCACACAAACATCCACCACTCTAAACCAGTCTCTACACCACTATCATCATCTGAGAAACTCATGGCCCTGAATGGACTATCCTTTGAAGATCCCCAACTTTATCGTAGTATCGTTAGGAGTCTTCAATATCTTTCATTTACCAGACCAGATATCTCTTTTGCTGTTAATAAAGTCTGTCAGCTCATGCACAATTCTAGACTGCCCCATTGGCAAGCCATCAAACGCATTCTCTGCTATCTTAACCTTACAAAGCATTTTGGTCTTCATTTTGCATCATCCTCATCATACAAACTGGCAACCTTCTCTAATGCTAACTAGGCAAGTTGCCTAGATGACCATAGATCTACGGGCGGATTTTGTATTTATTTTGTTTCGCATCTCATATCATGGGGTTCAAAAAAACAGCCAACAATAGCTTGGTCTTCCACTAAAGCCGAGTATAAGGCGGTGACCAATACCACGTGTGAGGTTCTGTGGTTGCAGTCTTTTTTAAAAGAGCTTGGTATTTTTCTCACTAATCCACCAACTCTGTGGTGTGATAACTTAGGGGATACTGATCTTTCACTCAACCCTATTTTACACTCTCGTACTAAACATGTTGAATTAATTACCATTTTTTTAGTGAGCTTGTAGAAACCAAAACTCTTCAAGTTTCATTTATCTCTACAAAGGACCAGCTAGATGATATTTTTACAAAGGCCTTGTCTTCAACACGTTCTCCACAATTGCAGTCAAGCCTTACAATTGGACCTGTGATGCTTAACTCGAGGCGGGAGATTAAGGTAGTTACATCTGCTGCCTCAAAAGAAGAATCCTTCTATGGACAACATGTAGCTGGTGTGCGTGTGACTGAGGGAATCTCCAGCAACAATAAGAAGACTCTAGATTGAGAATATTCTAACAATAAAATCTTATGTGTACTAGTCATTTGTAATTATTTGTTCTTGGAAAAGTCTATAAATATAGACTCCGATTGTATTGAGGAAACACGTAGAAATTAGATAAACATTCAGTGAGAGAATTCTTCTTTCAGTCATTCTGTCAAATACCTTTCATGCATTTCTACTCTTACTTCAACGATGTTTAGGAGGGATGGGTCATGGGTGGGATCTGGAAGCAAATTGAAAGGGAATTAGAAGGACTAATGCAGGTTGTTTTGGAAAAACGTTGTTATTTTCTACCATTAGTTAGTTGGAATGTGGTTTCTTTTATGAAATTATCGATTTCTTTTCTTTAAATTCTTGGTGAAGGGTATCTTTCATTTTGCTATGGACTTATGCTCCCTTCCCCTTAATTCAAATATGGATAATGATGAAAATTTTAGTCTCTTAGAATCTCTTGTATTTATTACTTGGGTTAGATGTGGGAGTCTCATACATATTTTACTAATGGTTATGGAAGATGTTTACCTTTTCATGTCACGACCAGAATTCTCTTTACTAACTGTAGAGGTCATGAAATGCTTAATATATTAGTAACATTGCTACTATGAACCTTACTTGGATAAAGGTTATCATGCAATTGATATCTCGGGATTGACTTTGATATAAGGTTACTCGTCATCTTTTCTGGCACTTGCATGGCTCCTCAACTTCTGAAAAATCAAATGCCTTCAAATCAAAGAATCATCCAAGGAAACAGTCTTCTGTGTTTTCCAATGGTGCTACCATTAGAAATCATGGGTCTCTTAGCATGCCAGTTGAGGATGTTGTTGCAACACGGATTCAGGCTACATTCAAAGCTTACATGGTATGTCAAGTCATAAACTGTACATAATGAATTCTTAAATATATAGGTCTTGATGATTTATTGCAACACCACTCCTTATTTATGTTTTTTATTCATCAATATTTTCCCTTTACCTTCTTGTAATGCCAATCTGCGAGCACTTCCACTGTTTGAGTTGCCTTTCTTAAGGGGAGTTCATGATTTAGTATACAGCCACACATGACACATGCATGCTGCTCATTCATTATCTGTAAAAATTGTTGGTGTAAAAGGGGTTACAAAACAAAAAATAGTAAGAAAAAAGTTTGTTTTAAGATGCGTTACAAACGTTGCTTTCTTTAAGATACTATTCGCACTCACCAATAACGGTATGCACACAAGTTACAAGCAAATTTGCCTCCAAGATACAATGAAGTCTAGAACAAGTCTGTTTGTCTAACTACGTAATGAACACATGAAATTAGACTTTGAATACCCTCAAATTTTGCTTTTCAACCAAAAGATTAGAAACATCTTCTCTGTAGGATGAACAGATCCTAAAAATAATTTTTGAAGAAATGAAAACTTTTGGCAGAGAGAGAATTTCAAAATTGCCTTCTTGAACTCTATCATTCTCTAATACGTAGGCCAATGGGTCCATTTATAGTGGACCAAAGGATGTGAATGAAAAATTATAACTTTTTATTTTTCTATAATTTGATCCGAACAAGTTTATTTATTGTGCTTGTTACCAAGTGACACAAACATTGGACTTATTCCAATGGTCACCGCGCTTCTCCACCAATCAGTTTGCCCAAGTTTGAGTCCCAACCAGTGCGCCTTTTGCATTTTATTTGCAAGCACTTGTGTGCCAGACACCGCACACACTTATGCATGGGCTGGTGCGCTACGGGGCTGCACGCCCAGATGGATGGGCTAACTGTGTCCCAACCTCGTTATTCACAATAAACCTTAAAAAGGTACATTATTGTGTTTCAAACCTCTACCCACTTGATAAATTCAAGTGTTTACTACCACCAAGCCAAGTATCTATCTAATTTGACTTGTAATGCAGACCCAAAATATTATATCCATAAGTAATAGTTTATAAATTGCTTATAAACTTTCCTTAATTCTCTCTTTTCAAAATAATTCATAACTTGCAAAAATAAATCTCCAAAATATCATTAATAATAAATATAATATATATTATTTTGAAAATATTTCCAACAAAAACAATATATGCACTAATTATGAAATCCATTTCACATCATGTAATGAGAAGAACAAGTTTTCATTTATAGTTACTGATGAATAACGGCTGGAGATCCAAGTAAAACCAAAGGGCATCAAGTGGAGGTCTTAAAGCTATCTCTTTCCCTTTGAGTCCCATGTTCTCGACTTCTCTGAACAAATGTGTCACCATCGATAAAGAAGACTGAAGAACAATAAAAATCCGAGACTGTGTCGTTTTCTGTAGCTTCACCAGCTCGTCATGAACAAACACCTTTGGATCATTAGATAGAGAGGAAAATGGTGGAAGAACCAAACGGTACTCGATCTCATACTCTGAATCAACCTTCTGAAGAGCCTCAGAAAGAAGAGCTAACATCCCCAAGTCACAACCATATGCGTCATCTTCGTATATCACTACAACCCTTCTCCAACTGTACGCTTTCACTATATCTGCAATGCATTTCATTTGTGTAGAACCGTCGTTAGCCATTTCAATCAAGAAAGGCCAACTGCTTTGCATCAGTGGTGGAGTTATGGTTGGAGCTGAGAAGGAAAGAATTGGAACTTTAGCCTGGTTTCCAATCGTGGCTATAAGAGCTACTTCCTCCCATTTGTTCATGCTAACAATCACTTCGATTTTCTTTTCTTTAATGAGCTCTCCAGCTGCACCAAAATCAAGAAATTCAATAAATAAAGAACGAAGATTAAAAAAAAAAAAAGTCCTTAATTGTATAATCTGAAAACCTATCATGTTCATCCTTATCATCATCAGCAGCATCGTAAAATAAAAAACAGACCAACAGAAGCTACTTGAACGGGGTCTTTGCCAAGGTCCTGAAAATAGAGAGACAACTTGTGAATCTTTGAATGGTGGTTGTAGTTTTCAGCATAAATTTGCATGGCTGTTTTCTCTTCTTTCCCGATCCGGGAACTGACATCGATGATTGCATCGATATTCGTAACTTTGTTTGTATTGGCAGCATCACCTCCATCAGAGAGTAAGAGATGAAAGAAGACGAGTATGGGAAAACGGTTGCAAAATTTGAATACTAAGCTAGTGGAAAAGAGAGGAAAAGCCACTTAACTTTAGGAATTGTAACTGATAATTCAATTTGCGGGGAGACCACATTATTATACAATAATGTCCGAGACCAAGACACGCAACTGCTACTGCTAGGAATGTCAGCATGGAATTTGGTATCTACTCTCTATATAGTTGACTTGACCAAGTCTGGTATCAAAAGGGATAATTTTCTCGGATTCTTCTAGGTACAGGCATTTTGGCCTACCAATCGGCACGCAAAGATGACATGGTAGGACCTTTATTTTTTTTAAAATGACACAAACAAACTTTCTAAGAAAAAAAACTCAAAGATCATTTTATCATTCCTCACTATCCTGCAATCATTCCTCTCTCTCTCTTTCCTCCACCTCTTTCTTAGAGGTTCCTCCGTGTCTCTCTCTCTTTATTAAAATGCATCGTTTCATTAAACAGTATAGGTGGGCAGGATTGGTGTGCAATTGGTATGCCAAATCGCCTTCATTCATACTTTTCCAATTTTCTCTTAATTTTCCTATTTAAACCTTAGGTTCCATTGACTTGGAATATGTCGGACATGAATTGTGAATGTCAAAGTTTCAACGTTGTGCTGCCTTGTGTAGTTGGTCAATTTGATTTAAGTGTTGTTTGGACAATGAGTTGAGTTGAGATGAGATTATTGAATACTCAGAATCTATCGGCTGTCCATCACCACCAGCCTTATCATCTTAACATTATCTTAGGCTTGTGTAACTACTTTACGTTTCATACTTATCTTATGTAAACTCTTGTAACAAACTATTTTATATATATACATAATACACAGCAGCTACTCTACATTATGGTAGAGTTGGCTTTCAAATTTAATTCTTTATGGTATCAGAGAATTTCCTCTTACTCACGTCTTCCTCCATCCTATGATCGCCTACTTAAACACCTTAGCCATGTCAACCACCAGCCCCATCACATGTTCTACCCCACCTACTGTCAGCCTTCATCATGTTGTCACCATTTGCCTACATGTTATACTGAGGCTGCAAAATACAAAGAGTGGCGTCATGCAATGGATCAAAAATTCTCATCACTCATGAAAAATGGCACTTGGTCTCTTGCTCTTAGGAAACAAGTGGGTGTTTCGGTCCAAACTCAACTTCAATGGGACTCTCAATCTGCTTAAAGCTCGCCTTGTTGCCAGGCTATAATCAACAACCAGGTATTGACTACTTTGACACTTCAAACCTGTAGTCAAATGCACCACCATCATGGCAGTTCTCTCCCATGCTGTCTCTCATGGCTAGCCCCTTCGCCAAATCGATGTGAACAATGTCTTCCTCCATGGCCTCCTATCCGAGGAAGTTTACATGAATCAACTGCCCGGTTATGTCCACCCAAAGCTTTCCAACCATGTTTTTCATTTGCACAAGGCAATCTATGGCTTGAAACAAGCACCTCGTGCCTGGTATTCTCGTCTATATGAGAAACTTATCTCCTTTGGTTTCTTGAATTCCAAATCGGATTCCTCTCCTTTTATTTATCATCAAAGTGGTGTTTGCCTATTTGTTCTTGTTTATGTTGACGACATTATCATCACTGACTCACATGCAAGCTCTATGGAATCTTTCATTTGGGCCTTAAAGCATGAATTTTCTCTCAAGGACCTTGGTGAACTCAATTATTTTCTGGGAGTAGAAGCTACCAAAGTTTCATATGGCCTTTTTTTATCTCAGCGCAGGTACATCTTTAATTTATTGAAGAGAACAAAGATGGTCAAAGCCAAACCGGTCTCCTTGCTTAGGTCTACATCCACCTCTCTCTCCAAGTTTGACAGCACCGCCTTTGATGATCCTCATCTATATCGGAGCACTGTTGGCGCCTTACAGTATATGTCCCTAACAAGGCCAAATATTTCCTTTGTCGTCAACAAAGTTTGTCAATATATGCATCATCCCTCCATTTCTCATTGGGTGGCAGTCAAATGAATCATGCGCTATCTCAAGAATACCATTGATCATGGTCTCTTTTTACGCCATGGATCCACCTCTCAGCTTTCTATCTAATCTGATGCTGACTGGGCCGGTTGTGTCAATGACCGTAAATCCACAAGTGCCTATTGTGTTTTCCTCGGCCCCAATCTTATCTCTTGGAGCTCCAAGAAACAACCTACAGTTGCTAGATCTAGTACCGAGGCCGAATACAAAGCTTTCGACAATGCCACTGCCGAGTCCATTTGGGTTCACTCTCTCCTACGTGAGATGGGCATCTCTCTCTCTCATCCACCCACTCTTTAGTGTGATAATATGGGTGCTACGTATGTCACGGCGAATTTGGTGTCTCATGCCCACGTGAAGCATATCGAAATTGACAACCATTTTGTTCAAGAACAAGTTCAATGCAAGGCAAGAGACGTCCACTTCATCTCCAGTAAAAATCAACTTGCTGATGTCCTCACAAAGTCACTGCCTTCTCAACATTTCAACTTTCTCAGAAGCAAGCTCAACGTCCTTCCAGTACCATTCAGCTTGAGGGGGGATATTGAACACTCATAATCCTAGGCTTGTGTACCTACTTTACGTTTCATACTTATCTTATGTAAACTCTTGTAACAAACTATTATATATATATACACAATACACGGCAGCTACTCTACATTATGGTAGAGTTGGCTTTCAAATTTAATTCTTTAGAGATGAGATAATTTTAAATGATCTTCCGCATCAACTAAAGAGGATTTTGAAGGTTGACAAGTTGGGTCTATCTGCTTTAAGACGTTAGGTCCTTTTATTGTTTTATAATTTGTTCAACTTTAGTAGTTGTTTGTTTTATTTCTAGTCCTTTTGTATATGGGTTCCCTCCCCCATAGTGAGGATTCTTTAATAAAGCTGCCGCATTGGCCTTTTGGTTAAAAATAAAAATAAAACAAAACAAAACATGGCCGGCATGCTTGTTTGGAAAAAAAAAATAGTTTTAAATGAGTTAAATAAAATATTATTATAATATTATTTTATATTATTATTATTTTAAATTTTAAAAAAATTAAATTATTTATTATATCTTATATAAAAATTTTAAAAAATTATAATAATGAGATGAATTGATATCACTTTTCAATTCAAACGAGCAGTTGTCAGTGATAATAATGTAGGCCTTAAATGTTTCGGGCTTTTCGTTGTGTGCTGTTTGTAAGTGAACACCATGGATAACGCGGTCCGGATACATAGGCATTCCTTTGGGTCGTAATGGGCGGCCTTGTTCCCCTGTTTTTATACATTTTCTTTTTCCAGAAGATCATAGCCCAAGGAAGAACACATTTTTTTTATACCACATATATATCTTCAAGCTTTCAAAGTCAAATGTCCAAAAACTCTAGCTAACTAGGTATGAAATCATCATTTATCTCAAAATTTTAAACTAATAAGAGAGATAGATTTAATTATTTATATTTTGTATTAACAATCATCCTCAATAAGTGGACCCAACACGTAATATTATATTTAATTAAATAGAATAAAGTACTATAAAACAGTGAGAATTCGAATTCAAAATATTTTTTATGATGTCTTGTGAAATCACCGCTTATCTAAAAAATTTGAGCTGATAAAAAGAGATAGATTTAAGTATTTATATTCTGTCTTATCTTATCACCTATCCTAGGAAGAGAAATTCCCATATCCTACTGTTTTCCATGGAAAGATGCACATGATCCATCTTCTTTATTTAGACTGTTAGCTCGGTCCAATTCAACAAGTGTGTCTGGTCTCAATATTATATCTATAACTAATCTAGATCGTGTTGCTTGTAAGAATCTACAATCTGAGTGTGTCAACTTCCTAGTTGTTATTTAAAATTAAGGCAATAATTAGTTATAGGAAGAAAAGTCAGGACCACACCGCTTAATTGCAATTTGGGTGGTGGTGTTGACTTTTGAGCATAAAAAACCTTCGTAAACTGGCCAATTACTTGCTGTTAAAACTCATCTTGGGCATGCCAATTTAACCATATGTGCAAAGAAGTATCTTCAAGACAATGTCAAGAGGCTCTCTTATCATTCTCTTAGCTCTCCTAATAAGCCATTCAGGAAATGGCCATTCATTCAGAGAGAAATCCAAACTTGTATCTGATGGCATAGACAAAACAAGCCAGAATTCTGCAGTCCTTGAACTGGATGTCACAGCAACAACAGTGACATGCGAGCCCATCTATGGATTCTTGCCTTGCGCAACATCGGTTTGGGGTCAGCTCTTCATGATCATTGCATACGAGTTCTTGCTGTCCTTTGCAGGGAAGTATGTTACCAGTGGCTCTGAACTTTTCTTCCAAATATTTGGAACTGGAATCTTTGGTGCTAGCCTGTTCCAAATTCTTGGCACAATCCCCCAAGTGGCTTTGGTGCTCGGTAAGTATCTTACTAACAAGCTTTCCCTCTCCTCTCCACATAAAGTGGATTCTTTTCTGCTACAAAATTCTGCAGATGGGGACTTCATTCTTCCTTGTTCATGTCATTGTACTTATGTAACAGTATCCTATATATAATGATACTAATTACATGATTTTCAATATCAGTAAGCAGAAATTAGAAATGAAAGTATTAATTATGAAAGAGATTACTAAAAAGAATGGGCATTCTCTGGTATGTGAGAAAAGCTAAAAAGAATGGGCATGGCTTCTTTCCTCTCAAGATGGAATATTCCCACTACGAAAGCAAAAAGTTGAATATTATTTCTTCGTTTCTTTGATCTTGATCATACGCCACCTAATTTAGAGGGAATTAGTCAATAATAAAATAAAAAATACTTTTCTCTCCCTCCTTATCCTTTGGTTTCAAAGATTCTTTCTGTTAATATATCTACTTGGAATTAGAAATAAATGAATAATGATACACGCAATCTTTTTTGTAATTTTTTTATAACCATATTTTAAAATGTAAGTATTTATGTAAGACGATGTTATTTTTATAAGTTATTTATTTAAAATATAATTATATAAATTATTATAAAAAAAAGTTATATGTCTGTCAATTTACTTCGTAAATTATATACGTATATATGTACTCAACTTCTTTCACAACATAATTACGAAGAGTATTACGTTATTTTCATTGTGGTCGTGTTTGGTATGAACTTTAGGTTGATTATAAAGCAAGAACATATAGGTTCCGCTAGGATAGTAAGATGATATCAGATAATTTTAAATAAAAGTTAAAAGTTGAAAAAAATACTATAAAATATTATTTTTTTAATATTATTATTATTTTAAAATTTAAAAAAATTAAATAATTTATTATATTTTATATAAAAATTTTAAAAAAATTATAATAATAAGATAAAACCGTTTTTTAATAGAAAGGAAAATATAATCTTTTAGCATGTAATTAAGATACCCACCAGTCTAACATAATCTTTTAACATGTAATTGTTTTGTATCTTTTTAGTCTAGCTGTCCCCCACGCAATTGACATTGTTAACAATTAACAAGTTGGGATTGGCTCGAGATACTGTTATCCATGTATACCTCTTTATTTGTATTTTAGATTTGACTAATACTATGTAAAAATTTTAAATCGACAACTCTCCTGCATATCTTTTATAAAAGAGTAATACTATATATTACATTTTTATCATATTTTAAACATACTAAGTAATATATTGCACATTTATCACTATTAAATGATAAAGAAGTATGCAATAAATGATCATTTAATAATAATAAATATGTCACATCATACTTAATAGAATGAAAGTGAGATGGTTGTATGGTGTATAAAATTTTCCTTTATAAAAATATGGGTTCCATTAAAAAAAAAGATTTTTTTTATATTTTTTCATGATGGAGTCTATGTTTTTACAAAAGAGCTACGCGAAACTTATATATTAGGACTTGTACAAATCATTACTAATTTTGCCTATTTCTACCTGTCCCTGTTCCTGTCTCTGTGTTATCCATGCATACTTCATGTTCCTGTGTACTTGTAATTAAGTAGTTAGTATGATATGGATCTCAATTCCCTGGTTCAAATCCATAAACTTAAATTTAATTTGAGGAGTATTTTTGTTTAATCTAATTTGAGGTCATCATTGCTTGAAGCCATTGGAGTGACAGGAAGTACAAGTACAATTGAAACGATCGCAACAATGGGAATGAGCTTACTAGCAGGATCAACTATCATGCTTCTTACTTTGATCTGGGCCTCTGTTGTTGCTTTCGGCAGCTATGATCTTTCACAGCCATCAGCTAATTCCTCAGACGAGGAAAACGTGAAACCATTCAGTTTAACTGGTTTTTCTCTTTACATTTGCGTCTTTGATTAATGAACAGAAATACTACTTTTTCATTCTAAATCTTTTTATTCTCAATTACATCCGATGATGAAACACATTTTAAATGGTTGTCCGGTATATAAAATCACTCTAGTGCAGTTTGAACAGTGAGATAAAATGAAATAGTTTTAGATGAAAGTTAAAATTTGAATAAAATATTATTAGAATATTATTTTTTAATATTATTATTGTTTTGGTATTTGAAAAAGTTAAATTATTTATTATATTTTATATGAAAATTTGAAAAAATTATAATGATGAGATGAACTAAAAATGAAACACTTTCACTATCCAAACGGGGTCTTAAACTGTGACACACCATGAATTGCGACCTAAAATGATAAATTG
>QEOT01003990.1:0-25598 GCA_003123785.1 Pterocarya stenoptera
AGGTAACATCTGCACAGGTATCAGTTGGGTCAAAAGCAGCATCACGAAACTCAATTAGAGATTACAGAGGGAGCTTCAGTGTATTCTAAGCAACAAGAATAGACAATCAGGTGAAACTATTATGAATTTCCTATGCCGTGTGAAGCTTAAACATTCCAACAATTACATGTTTAATATAGAACCTGCTACATCTTCAGTTAAGCTAGTGGCCGAATCAGGTATTATCGCTCATTACAAATTACTACTGCATATGGATGGATATGTAAAGAACGCATTCACATATTCAGTTTCAATGATATCAGATATCTAAACCATATTAGAAATTTGTAGACCAAACTAAGTAAAAGATGTCCACTGAATATTCTCAATTATTAGAAAGAAGCAATGTGACATATAATCGACATCCATAGCCATCAACACAATCCGTACGGCCACTCTAGCAAAAATATGACCTAAATATCTTAAAATAAATAATTCTGATTAGTCGATTTGCAATACAAACAAAAAAAGATGAAGTTATTGATGGAGATTGTGCTCTATAATTTTTTTGTAAGTAAACGATTATATTAATATTAATACGCATAGGCATAGCCCTACTTTATAATTTTGATATAACCACTTTTCTGACGGAAGGAATAAATACATACATGTTCTATCTGCTGCTTAAATTTTAAGGAAATTCAAAGCTCATCTTTCGAATAAAGGTGTCAAAAAAAAGCTTTCTAATACTCATAAAAAAAGGTACAAAAATCGTCCATAGGCCTTGTTTGTCACCATCAATATACTTAATATTATTGGCGGTTAATTTATTCTTTTCTACATGAATAATATGGGCTAAGCTGCAAGTCGGAAGTCTAGAATACAGAGGAAAAAAAAAAGACTCCGCGGCAGTCGAATCAGTTAATTACTTAACTCTGATCAGATCAATCCAACAGAAAAACAGCATCAGGTAATATATATACATATATATATAAATCGAATCAAGAAAAGAAGAAGAAAGAACACATGGTGATGGGAACCTAGACTTCAGATCACAGGAATCTGCAAACAGATATCAAACAAAATAAAGATAGAAAACAAAGACAGCATAAGCAGGGACAAAATCAAAGAAATCTGCAAAGAAATACCAGAGAAAATATTGGAAACGAAGATCTTCAGATCACAGAATCCGCCAAACAAGCAAAGGTATAAACAAATAAAGAGATTGAAATTGAAAAGAGAAATATGAATCGAGGAAAAAGACGTACAGGAGGAGATGGTAAGGGTTGGCGTGTTCTGGACTCTGGATGTGTGCGCGCCTCCTGGCTGGGACTAGGGGTCAAAAACTAGAGGTTGTGGTTGTAGACCTTCCGCGTTAAAACACTTCCTTGGGGGTATATCGTGTATTCTATTTCATCTCCACTGCCCATTAAATATTTATATTTATATTTTTCTAATTTATTTTCCCTCTTAGTAAGATATATTTATATATTCCGAATAATATCAATTAATATGAATAATTTTAAGTGACATTTTATTTTTTATAATTCATGTTTATTTGCAAATATTTTCTTTCGCACACTTAACATAGAAGTGGGTATTGTGATGAAAACTGAAAAGTATTAATATTTTAATTTTTCTTTCTAATGAGAAAAATAAGCAAAACTATTCTATTCGGTTTTGGGCTCGGTTAGTGAGCCTTGTACGAGTTGAGCTTCGTGGGCCAAGGATTGAGGCTTGGGCCGCCTACCAGCCCACGGAAAAATGGATTGCAGGCTTTTGCAGCAGCCTCTTCGAAAACGACGTCTCCTCTATATCGAGATTTGGAGGTTGCTCGTCTACTTTTGCAGTTTACAGGATTGGTTTTTTCAGGCAAAAAGAGAAAAAAAAAAAAAAAAGTTTTCAGGATGGGTGCGAATGGTATAGATAATGAGGGGTGCTACAGTTATCTAAATGGTGTTCTAAATTTAGGTCCCGAATAGTGTATTTTAATTTTTTATTTTTTTCATGTATTTTTTTAATCATTATAAGTATTTTTAAAAAAAATAAAAAATTTACAATATGATTAAAAAAAACTTTCTTAATTACTAAGTAAAAAAAAAAGACTGGGACCCAAATCATTTCTGATGGATAATACCAAAATCTAAGATGGAAATTCCGAAATAGTGCAATTGATCCTATTATTAATGATACATTGATAATAGTAATTGTAATAAATCCCAAAATTTGTACGTGCAAGTGTCGAACTAGCAAAGTATAACCATATAAGATCGATAATGAACATCCTTCAAAGATGACAGATGATAAGTCTGATAAGATCAAGGAAATTAATTACAAATTCATGAAAGCTAGCAGCCAAGCACACGGCTCAGCTTGTTGAAAAGAATAATGATAATTAACGATGATCATAATGTAATTAGTATTTGATAATTATTTTAGATAAACATCGTCATGTAATTAATTTTTTGTAACTAAACCGAACTCTCCTTAATCCTTATTGCAAATTATATGCCCATACAATATCCAAGTTTGAATTTTAAGGAGATGCATGCATGCCATGGCATTGAAGAAAGTACGAATTAGAATAATAATAATAATTGCACAATTGTGAATTACTTTATATTAATGCATGCCAACACTCCATGATCTGGATTAGATTTTAAATTTATATAAATATATTTATTTTAAAATAGAGTTGTGAAAATGATTATATATATAATATATGTACGTAAGGGAAAACGAAATGCATGGAACTTGATCATGAAAACATGTGGAATAAGAGAGCAGAACATTTATATATATTTATATGTGTGTGTGTGCGCGCGTGTGAAAAGCAGCTTTTAATTACCGATTGCATGCAACATCATGTGAAGAGTTAGTAACAGATCACGTTGTATGAGTAATTTAAATATTTATATATATATGTGTGTGTGTGTGTGTGTGTGGTTAAAATTAGAACATCGTTCAAGAAAGTTAACTTCTTTTATTAAAATTCTATAGCACACGTACATGATCCTCAATAATAGTTTGAGAGTTAAGAGTACGAACTGGATCGAACAAAAAATTTTGATGAGAATATATTTAGTCAATCATTGCTGCATGCAGATGATCAAAGCTAGCTAGCGTGCAGTTTAATCAAGCGAATTCTCAAGGTCATCCCTACACGTGCATGCATGCCCAAGCTAGCTATGGCGACTGCATCTCAGGCTGGCCAACTGTATATTATCAGGAGGAGGCCAGACCCAACCCGAAATTAATTATTAGAGTTAACAAATGGCTGGCTTTAAAAATCGATACAATATTTCCGCCGCCCAATCAATTAGGAAAATCCCAAGAAAGTTTGATAGCTATTTTTTTTTCTCCAGATCCTTGCTTTCGGAACAATCAAACATCTCAATACTTTTATTATCTCTTAGCTTCTCGGGATCGTTTTTAGAGCTTAAAATAGTTCCATCACATTAATTTACTAGGTAGTCAGAACAATCACCCCCACAGCCTTATGCACTGAGTGTGGATATAGAATACCATCAACTGAGTCCAGAAATTAAAAGAACTGCCGTTGGCATCGAACAGTTTGTACGACACGCTCCATATCGGCATGTAGAAGAAGAATTTCCTCCGTGGGAAACTATATTAATCTAAACTTTCATCCCGGTCTCATTCCTACCTTAGGCTTGCTTTTTACGATAGCTTTATCCATTCCCGCCGGCGTAGTGACCGGCCGTCAACTATTTTCACATCAGCCATGCCCCCCCGTTGACACTTCACGGTGGTATATAAGTCTAATGACGGCACACAACATCGTAGAAACAACTTTTAGAGATCATAAAAATTAAGTTGAGAGAGATCCATCAATTGAAGAGACTTGAAGCTAGCTAGCTAGAGAGCTAGTTAATTGGCGTTCCTGTACGTTGTTGCTGGATCGTAGTAGTTTGGGGTCTTGGTAATTAATGGCTTCATCTAGTGGCGGCGGTGTGCCTCCAGGGTTCCGATTCCACCCAACGGACGAAGAGCTGCTTCACTACTACCTGAAGAAGAAAGTATCGTTTCAGAAGTTTGATATGGAGGTCATTAGAGAGGTGGACTTGAATAAGATGGAGCCTTGGGACTTGCAAGGTGAAATTTATTAAGCTCTACGTACGTCCATATAATATAGGTTATATATATGATGTTTTGATGATCATGTACCTGAATTGTGATAGTACTTAATTAAATTGTGTATGCTGCAGCTAGAATAATATTCCCGACGAATCTATTGATGCATTTACTAAAAAGACACTACAACAAAAAAGAATACGAGATAGTGCAATATGCATGGCAGTCTGCAAATTAATTTATAATTAGAGTCTTGAATGTTATATATTAATCTTAAGGTTCTAATTAACCAGCAGCTAGGCTAGCTTAAAGATTTATATCAGAGGTATATCGCAATTTAAATTAATATTGGAATTAAATTATAAGGCAAGTACGTCTAATATATATTAATTCATTGATCTTATGCATAATACTTTGTTAATTAACCTACAAACTAAATGAATCGACCCATTCATTATTCTTTACCAGTCAAATTAATATCTTTCTGAGCTAAAATTAAGTTTGATTATCTCATGAACTCGTCGACGTTCTTGGCAAATTTCTTGATATATATATATATATACACACACACACACACATATATGTATGTATGAATAACTGAATACATACATACGTTTATATAAGTCATAATTGAATGAAAAAGGAGCAATATTAATATGCATGAATAACTTTCAAGAACAATATAAAGACTTAATTTGTCGGTGGATCTGATGATCTTCCTAATTTGGAGTTACAAATTATATGCATGGGAAAGTTTATACATTCTCCATCTTCGAGGGATGTCATGATCATGTGCTATTTAGATCCGAACTCTTAGATAAACATGAAAAGATATGATCTATAGAATTAATAAGTCGGGAATGAACACGACATTCAAGGAAATTTAGTCTTCAAACTGGAATGATCAAGAATACATGACATTTAATATATATAATATAATATACATTGCTTCTTCTGATTTTTCGAGGACACTAAAAGGTAAAATAACCCGAGTTGCTCTTCCTTCAAGGGCTTTCTCATGTGGCGATCGAACTTAATTAAGTGTAATATATATAGGAAGGACTCGAAAAATAAACATGAGAAGCCAAAGGCTAATTAAATATGGTAGCTATATATAACGAATAATTAAACTACAATTTATATATATATATATGCATGTTTCATGCATGCCATGCGTATATGATCGATCATAAAAATAGAATGGGAAATAATCATCATTCTTAATTCAAAGTACTACATTAGTACATGATGAACTGTTTATAAACACCCATCATACACGTACGTACGTAGTACTAATTTGTTCATGGCTGCAAGCATGCAGCTGTTAATTTTCTTATCCACAGCTTAATTTATCCCTGATTAAACATATATATATAATATGAGTAGATCACTATTTAATTTGGTGTTGCTGCTCGATCTGGGTTATGTTTAGAGAGATGTAAGATTGGGTCAACACCACAAAACGAGTGGTACTTCTTCAGTCACAAGGACAGGAAGTATCCAACAGGATCAAGGACGAATAGAGCGACAAATTCTGGCTTCTGGAAGGCAACAGGGAGGGACAAATGCATTAGGAACAGCCATAAGAAGATAGGTATGAGGAAAACGCTTGTTTTCTACAGAGGCAGAGCTCCCCATGGCCAGAAGACTGACTGGATCATGCATGAATATCGACTTGAAGACAGTGATGATCCTCAAGGAAACGCCAGTACTGTACGTATCTCTCTCTCTCTCTCTCTCTCTCTCTCTCTGGTTTAGCATTTTCGCTTGGGTTAAAGGTGAAATTAAAGTAAAAGATCATCAGAACAACTCAAACTACTCTTTGTTTTAAGTTTTAAATGATAAGATTATAATTCAGATTTTATATATATTGCATGCGTTTGTATAGGAAGATGGTTGGGTGGTTTGCAGGGTGTTCAAGAAGAAGAATCTATTCAAGGTTAATGGGAATGAAGGAGGGTCTGGCATGAACTTGGGTCAACAGCTCAACAACAGTACGTTGAATACCAATCAGCCACGCACCTTCCTGCACAGAGACAACCAATACCTGCCACGTCAACAACACAACAGCGGAAACCAACCAATCTTTGAGCCTGAACTAGCACTCCATCAATACTCCCACATGCCATCCTCTCACTACTCGCTTTTCCAATCCCAACCCCTTCTTCCTACCCACAAGCAATTCGGCTATGACTACTCGAGCCTCCCTTCGGAGACACCCATCATGGTCAAGCAGCTCATGACAAACCCTAGAGATTGTGAGAGTGGCAGTGACAGCCTCCGGTACCAAGCTTGTGAGCAGGGTTTAGAGGTGGGCACGTGTCAGCCGGCTCCACAATTGGTAACAGGAAGAGATCATGAGGGCATGAATGAATGGGCTATGCTCGACCGGCTTGTCACTTCTCATATTGGAAATCATGATCAAGAATCGTCCAAAGATCAGGCCGTGAGGTTCGAGGAGGATCCAAACACATCTTCTGCACCCCAAATTAATCAGCTTTCATTGCGCGGAGAGATGGACTTTTGGGGCTATGAGAAATAGCAGAAAAAAGTACTTGAAAATATTGGAGTTAACCATACAATTAAATGGCTCTAATTAGACATGCGAAAACTTGAAAAACAGAACGCTTAAGTTGATGGTAATTATATGTTTGTTTGATTTCGTAATTACGTGACTCATTTATTATTTAAAATTATTTAATAAACATTTATAAAATACTGAACTTGATGCAACGAGTGTAAGAGATCATCTGATCTAATCCCCTTTCCCCCCACTTCAATTTTATTTTTATTTATTTATTTTTGTTTTCGAAGAGTCAGACTGTGCGTATACTACTTTGGGTGCCCGGGGTTTGCACAAGGCCTGGCTTTCTGGTCTCTATATATAACAACTTGGCCAAGCCATTGGTAATATTTATTAATAGGCATCTATATAGTTTTGGCTTTGTTATTTTTTAAGTAATATTTAATCAGAGGAGGTTTTTGTATGCTGGTAATATTAGTGTCCAAATACATTATTCATGAAGTTGCAAGAATGGTCTAATAGTCACGAGAGATCCTCCTCGAAACAGCTGAATTAATGTTCCAACTTTGCGTTTGGAAACTACCTCGAAACAGAATTACCTGAAGCCACTGTACGTGTAGCAACTTGCATGCATTTTTTCAGTCAAGAGTTGTCTTTCAACAGAATAGAAACTACTAAACTCATTTGATGGGAATGTTGATCATGATCTGCTATATCGAGATGAGGAGTATATATGGGCACAAGAGGAGTCAATAATATCTTGATGCTTTTTTCCATTTTATCCCTGTTCATGAATGTGACTGTACACGCAGTCCCCCACTCAGGATTGCAAATAATTTCTCTATAACTCATATTGACCATATATATTTTGAAACCCATTTGTAGAGGACTTGTGATTGGCGAATTGGCCATAATCAATATTTTAGAAAGAAGAATGTGGCATGGAGAAATTAATAGTCTTCATGTTACAACCATTGGTGATGAACAACGCTAGGTCTCTATAAATTAATTGAAACACAACCAGACATTCAACTTTCAAATTCAAGGATCAAGGTTAAATGCATTGAGAATATCTCAGTGACATGTACAATTAATGCACATCTAAGCTGAGTGCAGAGCAAGAGAAAACTTTAAAATCACAGGGTTGGAACTCTTTCGGCAGATCCAGCAATAACAGTAAGCAAGTTGTTTCCAAAAGGATCACTGAGATGCTTTGCAAGGTTTTCAACAGGGCCTTCTCCAGTGACATAAGCTTGAATAAAGAAACCCAGCATGGAAAACATTGCAAGTCTACCGTTTTTAATCTCCTTCACCTTCAGAATTGCAGCCTGGTCCGGATCCTTTGCAAGCCCCAATGGATCAAAAGGACCCCCAGGGTGAAGCTTGTCCTCCAAATCCTACCAGCAAAAAAAATAAAATATAACCACCTCACATTAACAGTTTTCTTTTGTCATGAATCATGGTAAAGTTAATCTACCAGAATCTTGGTGAAACATTTTATATGAAATGGCATAACTGTTGATGGCACCAATACTTATATTTGATAATAATAATAAAAGGGTAGTCACAGAACAGAATCCTCACATACCAAGCCATTGATAATTCTGTAATATTCTGCACCACCAACGAGAACAACCTCAGCAGCGACAGCTAAAATAAGATTGATGGGGATGTTCTTCCCAAAGTAATTCAATGTGTTCCCATCAAGGAGCAGTGCTCCTGTCTGCATTATGCGCACAGAGTAATTCAATGTGGGGAATCTCTTGCTAAATGGATGTCTCTGTTTACAAGTCAAGTATAGAAGGGTTATTAAAAGAAACCTTGAACCAGACAGCCTCAGGGCCGCAGTTAGCACCAAATTTGTTGAAGGCCTCTGGGATAATGAATCCAGCAGCTCCAAGCATGGCCCAACGGGCGTGAATCAACTCGTATGCCTGATATCTGCAATCAAAGCGTCCCCATTAGTTTTTTTTTTTTATAAGTAAGCAAGTATTATTAATCCAATCAAAGCGTCCCCATTAGTACCATACGACATTTATATTATTGATGGATTTGTTTACTTTGATTAAAGGGAAAGTATCTGGGAAGTTTTAACATACTTGCTGAAGTTCTCTGGATTCTTGCTAAGCCCAAAAGGATCGTAACCATAACTGCATCGAAATGAATGAGCAAGATTATTCAGCCAAACGAAATTGCAATCTACGACTTTAAAGGCCAAACTTAGCACCATCCAATATATTTCTGAAAGAGACAAATTTTAGAGGAAGAAACGTCATACTCTCCAGGAACTTCTCCGGTCAAATACTCTGGGATCTCGGATCGATCCAAGAGGCCTTCCGGCAAAAAAATCCTTCTGTCAGGACCTGACCAAACCGCCAAGCAGAATGTTGATAAGGACAACAAAAACCAACTCGATCTCCATGCATTGCGAGCCAGCAGCACAGAGCACTGCGTGCATGAGTTAATAGTAAGGAAATGAGATCAGGTTTCAGTTGGTCAACTTACCATACCACTTGGCGAGCTCCTCGTCGGCAGGAGAAACAGCAGCAGGCTTTGACTTAGGCGGTGCCGCCTTCTTCTTGGAGAAGAGAGCAACAGTCTTAAAAGTGGCAGGGCTGGAGGCCGTTGGAGCGGATGTCCTGGCGGCACCGCTGAAGTTGAGAGGGTTTCCGAGCATTTCCGACACGCCAAGAGAGGCAGCCGCAGTGGATGCAGCCAGAGAAGCCATTTTCTGGGTTGCCGGAAATGAAACCTTTTGTGGCTAGCTAGAAGTAGGATTGGCGTGGTAGTGGAGAATGCAAATGATAGAGGAATGAGATACTATAAGCTTGAGTTGGTGGACGTTGGCATTCCACGTAGGATTAGTGTTCATGGGTTTTGATTGGTTGATTTGCATGGTGAAAATGCGCAATCCATTGCAACGATATTATAGGGTGGGGTTGGATAATGTGGCAGATGATTGTGATGACGTGGAATGCTCCTCATCCTGAACTTGTAGATTGCATCTATTTGGATAACATGTCCCATCCAATGTTCCATGGAAATTTGCTCTCGTCCACAGGTGCTAATCGTACATAACGATTTTTCTCACCCATTTTTCCTTCCTTTGCTGGGCAAATTGGAGCCAGCATGTGCATTTGCACCCACCTCCCATGTATCCATTTCACGGTTCACCAAGGTGCCTCTGATGCATCTTCCCCTTTAAACTTGTTTCCCCTAGAATCGGCACCAACAGTCCACATCGCATATGTGATATCTTTAAGTTCAAGGAACCGCGTTTCCAGTCAAGTGTGGGTGGGACAAGAGTTTCCCTGTAATATGTATAGCAGAGTCCGCCAAAAGCATTTTCTTTTTTCTAGATAACCAGATTGGGAAGTAATTAAGTTCACATTAACTCAAAGAGCGGTACATAATATACATGCATAGAAAAAAGGTTTTTATATTTCCTTGTGGAAATGCATGTTGTGTACAGAATATATCTAGACACCATCATGGTTCGTTTGATTATACAGCAGGAGCTTGACCTCATCTTCTCCACTTTTCAACCTCTCTAGAAGTTGCTCGGATAAGTTTCTTGGTATTAATGACAAGCTCATCAACAAGTGCACCAATCTCATCCCTGACAGCACCAGGCTAAATGAGCAAACAATCTACAGACCGAAACTCAAAAGGAAAAATAACGGCCAAAAATCTAACACAAAGCAAGTCATAATTATGAAACTTATAGCAGTCTTAATGCGACAAAAATTCCTATATAGATTCTTTTGCCTCATCACCTAACTTATTAATGATAATCTCCATTCTCTGTTCGAATGCAGTAGATATATACCGAACAAAAGAACAAAGCAAGTTGGAGTATCTCAGACTCTAATAGTTGCAAGATTTGTATCTCACAACATCCATGAGTTTTATCCGACCTTTGAATATAAGGAATGGACCTTGAAAGTTTCTGAGCAATATTCACACGACTCCTGTGGAATTTTATGAGATGCGAGCTTGGAATTTTGTTCAAGGCGTTTGGGAAGTTTAGCTTCATTCTTTTGCTTGAATTTGAAACTTTTTAACTTGTTTTCACAATAATAATAAACTTCTATATGCCTCCTATGTCATCAAACCACACAGTTCTCCACTGAATATTATAATTTGATTTTAAAGATCTTTTATATTGCCCAATCAAGATTCTTGACTCTTAAAACCTTGAAATGAAAGTGATGAAGTAATGCAGTTCAGATCACTAATCATGAATAGATCATGATATGTTAAAGACTGATACCAGCTCCCATCATTTATATCTATACCTTCTCTGCCTTTTGTGGAAGAGAAGTCATCAAAGACAATTCTCCCAGTTATTCTTTTCTTTTTTGGTTCTCTCCTCTCCTCATTCCTTTTTTTTTTTTTCTTTCTTTCTTTTTTGGGCCATTTTGGTTTTCTTTCTGGAAGTGAGTTTAATGCATGTTAAATGAAAACATGCCAAGTATAACTAAAGAACAAACCTACTTTTTTTTTTATAAGTACTAAAGAATAAACTTACTTTTTTATTTTTTGATAGGTATACACAGTTTATCAGTATATCAATAAGCAGTTTAATCACATTCATCACTTGCAACTAAAGAATAAACTTACTGAGAGGGAAAATTCATAGAACCATGAGAAAGATGCCCAACATTAGAGTATCTCCCGTTTTCATCCAAAGCAATGCCCCTCCCCATACCGTAGCCAAAACCTAAGCCAATCCCACATCCAGCACCAAATCCAACGCCAACTTGTAAGCCGGGAATCCCAGGACCAAATCCTACACCTGGTGAGAGGAAAACCATCTTACACCAAAAAGAATATTTGAGTTTTATTTTTCTTCTTTGGGCCAAAAAAATATCTAAATTTTATTAATCAGCAACATATGCAACATAAGGATTGATAAGCCTAATACCAAATGATAAAAAATTCGGCAAGGTAGACGGGGATAAGAAAGCGAGCATGACACCTCACTCCCCCGCTATTATATAGAATGAGAATGGAAGCTATTATATATATATTTACTTATATATATTTTTTGCTTAATAATATATATATAATATATAATATCTATTAGAACAAGGTGTTGGGGTGGGGTTTTTGGGTAGAGTTTTTGTTCTACGGGAAGCAAGGGGTTGGGGTCGGGCTTGGTGTATTTTGGGTTGTTTTTCAAGGGCTTTTTGGGTTATTAGGGGTTTTCTATTATGGGCAAGGTGTTCTCTTCTATACATTCAGTGTACTTGGTTACTCCTTTTGAAATATATATAATATTTTCACTTATCAAAAAAAAAAAACACTTTCCAAACGAAATGTAACACACATAATATATCTTAACAGGCTGACACAATGAAATTTGGGGCGTCGAACATGTTCCTTAACACTGTCTTCCTAGTTATCGCAAATCTTCAAGATAAACTGGACAAAGGACTAGAATACTGCCAAGTGTGAAAATCCTCAATCAAATTTAAAACTGTATTCTTTTTCAATTCCTATGACGCCTTCTGAACATTTTTTGGTTAAAAGTTGAAAGCAAGTTGGCTTACCCAAACTCCTGAAAATCAAATTCCTTACATCAACCTATAATGAAATCCAACCACGAGGACTGTATAAATAAAGAGGTCACTTTACAGTAATATTCACATCTCATTAAAATCCGACCCCTCCCTGAGTTTAAATGATAAATTATAAGCACAACATTTTGTTCACAGTGGCTTCTGACAATTTAGCATGTAATATTGTAGTCCCTGATAAATTCTAGATAATTGATCAAATAAGAATCGTAATTCGAGAGAATAATCCCATATGCCTTCTCTTATAGCATCATTGACAGAAACGCTAGCCGAGGGCGGGATTGATCATGGTCAGAGGTTGAAAGTGAAGGGGCATATGTGGTTAAGTGCTTACAGAACTAGGTCAGAATAAAAACCTCATATAGATTAATGATAAATGATTTGTAACACAAGTTAGGTCCGGTAAAAAAGTGTACCTCACCTTGAAAAAAAGTGTAAAAAAAAAATTCTTCATTAGTGAGATCATTTTTTAAAAAACTTGTATAACTTGTCTGTCTATTTGAGCTTGTACCTATCATTACTCTAAATTAATAGAGATCTGTGGGCAAAAAGGCAACTAGGAAAACAATGAAGTACCACCGAGAAGACCGATGCCGAAACCAAGACCGCAGCCAGCGCCGAGGCCGAAAGCGGGACCCAGCTTACCCAGTTGCTTCGAGTTGACATGCGGAAGCTTCCAGGCCAAACCCTTAAGCTCTCCTCCCTGATTTCTCATGCCTTTCTCCTCAACACTCTTCCTGGGTTCTTCTATTCTGTTCCTCTATACGAATCTCGACGGTGTTATTTGGTGGAGGCAATTGCTAAAAAGGCTCGTGGGCCGTGGCCGACAACTTAAAGCCCTTCCGGACTGGACTGGACTTGACGGGTCAGCTTCCAACCTTCATAATTAAGAGTGAAGAATAAGATTGAGGCATTGTTTAGGATTTAAAATTCACATCAATTTATTCATCTTATCATTATAAATTTTTTAAATTATCATAAAAAATATAATAAATAATTTAATTTTTTAAAATTCTAAAATAATAATAATATTAAAAATAATATTTTATTCAATTCATTTAAAAATAATATTCTAATAATATTGTTAACTGTCATTGTTTGACTTTTTAGATTAGTTCTTGACTTGTTGTAAAGGCTTAAATGTACACTTGATGGGTTTGTTTAATAGTTTACAAAGGGAGATCGATTGAGGGAGGGAGAGAGAGAGAGAGATGTGAAAATCATTGCAATATCTCGCTAAAATCAGGAAAGGTATATAGAGATCTCAGCTTCACCCTGAGGGAGATCGGCTGAGGGAGGGGATCTCTGCTTTGGCCTTCAGCTTGAGGAGAGAGAGAGAGAGCGAGAAAATTTGACATTAAGTGGAGAGAGAGAGAGAGAGGAAGGGGGTACACACGTCATGTTGAAGGATGTAAATCCGTTGTAATCGCTATGTCCGATCCCTAGCTACACTCCAAAAAAAAAAAGCTACAAACCCAATCACTAACAATGTTTGTTTGTTAATATGGAGTTTAGGGCTTTGTTATGGACATTAATGTAGAAAGCAAAGTCAAAAGTTCCTTATTTCCTCAATATTTCGCAGGGTATTTGGAAGTAGAGGAACCAATTGTTATTTGAAAATTCACATTGTGCCATACAAGGGATTGTAGATAATTGTATTGGATATGTTGAAAGTTTTACTACCATTAAATCATATCATGTCTTGGTGCGTGCGGAGCATAAACTTTTTTGGAAACCTCCACCGGTAGCTAAGGTTAAATTGAACTTTGAAGAAACTTTATTTCAACATTTGTTATTTGCTGGCATCAGAGTTATCTTAAGGGATGCTAAGGGTAAAGTATTGATGACATTCAATAGGAGGGGAGTGGGTGAGTTTGAAGTGAATGAGATTGAAGTCTTAGCTGTCCTACGGGGTTTGCAAATGACTCTTCATCTTGGTATAACTAGTTTAATATTGGAAGGTGACTCTTCCTCTATTATTAAAGTTGTAAATTCTAAAGAAACGAACCTCATTATATTAGACCCTTTGATTATGGAAATTCATATTTTGGTTAGAAGATTTCAGGATTATAAGATCCTTAAGGTTGGTAGACAAGATAATGAAATTGTTCATTTGCTTGCTCGCCATGCTAGGCTTGTGGAAAAAACAATTTAATAGTGGCATCAATGTCCTGATTTTATTATGTCTCGCGTTCTATTAGATGCTGCATTGTAATTGCCTTATATTGTGGATGTCTCATTTTATATGAATGAACTCTTATTCTTTTATATATATATATATATATATCAATAACAATATTTGTTTGTGTGGTGTTTGTGGCGCAGTAGGCCAAATTAGAGTTTGTTTAGATATAGAAATCATCTCACTTTATTTTATTATTATAATTTTTTAAAATTTTTATATAAAATATAATAAATAATTTTTTTTTTAATTTTAAAAATATAATAATATCTTATTCATCCCAACTAATCTGTCGCAATAATTGAAACAGTAGTTTTCTACTCTTGCGACGGGAATAGTCTCACTCCCGACGTCAAAAGCTTTCCATTGCTTGAAACTCCGAAACGTTTCCAACCCGGCAAATGCGCTTGCAACGGTGATGTCACATTTTCTATGGAATCGAACGGTTATACTGCTACTAGTAGCGGTACTCCCTCTTTTTCTTCCCATTATTATTACAAAATCTAAACTGAAGGAAATCAGTTTCGCTCGATCTGATCAAGAGCAATCTCCCATGGCCATTGAAATATGTGGAGTGAAGATTGAGAGGAATCCTCCCCAGTCCAGACTCGTTGAACTTGGTGTTACGGCATGGCGCACGTATGACTTCCAAACCTTTACCTTTTACTTTTGGATTTGTTGTCTGAACTCGTTTTTTTGTTCACCACATGCTCAATTTTCTTTGCCTCAAGTTTCGTGGGTTTTCAAAATCTTGAATACATCGCGAATGTTGTGATGAATCTGGTGGAGTTTTGTGATATGCATACTGGGAAACCTTGTTGGGTGATTACACAATCAAAAATATAATAATTCCTCTCTCTCTCTCTCTCTCTCTCTCTCTCTCTCTCATCATTGACGGGGATCTGCTCTAGGAAGTGAGAAGTCCTTTTTTAAGCTCCAAAAAATTAAAGGAAATCGTATCATTCGGTCTAATCAGAATCTGTATAAATTGATCAACAGGTCAGTGCCATGTTGGATGAAACACATGTTTTACTTTATGTAGTGGTTAACTGCGGGAAAATGTTAGACAATCTCTCTATCAAAGATTGGAGTGAACTGCTAAGTTTTTACTTATTAAAAAAAAAAAAAAGGGTGAAATGCCAAGTTTTTAGAATTGAGCGAGCATTGAACGTCAAGGAAACCTTGTTAGAATAGAAAAAGGGGCAGAGAATGGATTTTGTTAACAATTAGGAACAGAGGGGATGATCTAATATCTTGAAGCAAGATCTGAACACACGCTGAAGTTTTATTACGTAGATTACCTAAAAGTTCAATGGCTAAAATTGGTTTGGTAGCACCATCATCCAAGTTAGCTCCAAACGTCCCTTGGGATGATTGTGCTTGGTGAACATGCCTGCTTGATCATTTTGGATTTCTTTTAGAATAAAAAAACTGTTTCCAATTTCAGTATATTGGCCAATTGACTTAAGGACTAATCCTTTTAAAGTGATATATTACTTGTCTACTTCAATATATTGTTAAAGACCCAACCACTAATCTAAAAACTCTAGGACTGTTGGATACTAATTTAGTTAAACATTTAACTCTCAGGATCATAACATTCCACTACGCTTCTGAATTTGATGTCCACGACAGCCCACTTATAGACACTGACCCAATGGTAGCCATTTCCCTTTTGGCGGCTTTACTCATCTATTTGTATTCAATGACTTAACACTATGTCCATACATAGTCCCAAGGCATTTTAATCCAGCCTATATAGGTTGCCCCCTCCATGACTTGAACTCGTTATGTGGTCCCTGGTCTAATACCAATTGTTAAAGACCCAACCATTGATCCAAAAACCCTAAGACTATTGGATACTAATTTGGTTAAACCTTTAACCCCCAGGATCATAACATAGATAAAGCTCCATTAGACAGAACATAATCAAGAAAGAAAGGCACCAAGCAAAAAGGACTTTAGGGTTACCCATGAATGTGACCCTTTCTAAGCTTGGTATATGGGACTTATACTTGGAACACACGGCACTTCGAAATTTTCGGCTACATTCAAATTCATCAAGCTCTTTTGTCTTACAGTTCATGCTAAACCTGCTCCCTCCAAATAACTCTCCTGATTATATCATATGTGCTTTTTTAACAAGCTCTGGACTGGTGAGTATGATGAGCCTATAATCTACACCAACACTGCAGTAAGATTGCTATCACCAACACTACAACTCTACCAATTACCTAGCGTCCCAACTCCTAAAGAGACACCCTATTTCAGTGTTTCTCCACTCTTGCTCCCAATTTATATGAAAATCTACTGAGCTGCTTAAGTTTGGTTTTATTTATTTTTATATATTTATTGTTGTTCTTATTGTTATTTTGGTAAGCTATAGATATTTTCTTTACTTAAAAAAAGTTATAGATATTGCTCTTGGTTCTTGAACCGAGAAGTTCTAATAACTGGAGGATGTGCCAGCAAGATTTCATTGGCATACCGAATTTTCTACTTGATTATGTTTAATGGGAAATTCATTTATCGGATGGCGAGATTGCCACTTATTCCAAACTTCAAGTTTGACATACATTCACTTGTGATGTGAATAGGTGGGAAGGCGGTCCAAGCAAATTTCCATGGGAATTCACTGCCACGGAGACTATGTATCTGCTGGAGGGGAAAGTCAAGGTTTATGTTGATGGACACGACGAATCGTTTGAAATTGGTGCTGGCGATTTGGTCGTGTTCACTAAAGGAATGAAGGTTACTTGGGATGTTACTGAAGCCGTGAAGAAGCACTATAGCTTAGAAAAGTAATGCATCTTTTTTTTTTTTTGGCATAGGTAAGTAATGTATCTATCTAAACCTTCAAGCAATGTTGCTTTAGAATGTCTTTTCTGGACCGTGCCAAGATAACCGGATGTGTTGGATGTTAAAATGTTTCCATTTATTTTCACGTCTTTCAGTGTGGGGTTTAAAAGAGCCATTAGAAGCATAGGATTTGACTGCTGAGAGCTAAAAATCATCCTTGCAAAATCCTCCCTCGCATGCACCACACTGAATATTCCCTTGGTTTCCCCCTGGATGCCTGCCGTTCGGGCTGAATCTTTCTGGGTTAATTTGACCGTTCATGACAGCTTATTTACCAATATGATAGATATCTGAAGAATAAAAATAGCGTAAAACAAGATGATGCGGGAAAAATAATTCGTGTGAACAAAATCTCAGACGCAACAGTTTTTTACAAGAAGCTTCATAAATTAGCAATGCTGCATTTTTCTTTCATTATTTACCTCAAATCCAATGTACATGAACCACAATTTATTTTGTTTTACAAGGGGATAATTACACCAAACTATGAGTGTGGTTTTTACAAATCTTTGCTGCATCCTAACAATAACTATGTTTGTAATGATGTCACATGCTCATGGCTCTTGTTGACAGCTCTGATTCACCTTCCTGCGACTCTCCCTCAGCCGCCTCAACATTATCCTGCAAATATGCAAAGACCGGTCATGTAATTAATTACCAAACTCACTCTAGACTGCTACTGATCCGAAGTTGGGTAAGGGCCCAAAACAACCAGATTAAAATTGGCCGTGAGGCTATTATTTCGTTTTGATTTATAAGTCACATATCCGAGTCCTGAATCCTGTACTGTACCCCTCCACACCAATCTTATAATGGAGGAAGTGCCATGTTATTAAAGCTCGCTGGCACCATCAACCGATGCTAATAGGAATCATCATTAGAAATCATCTACTGTTCCATGGGAGGGGATGCTATTCTCATGGAAAAAATTGATCTGGTGACAAATAATCAGAATTGGGTTCCTGAAACCCAATTTCGAAAATGCAAGTCCAGAGATATGGACTATCACACCTTTGATAATTTAGAAAAGAGTCCTAGAAACTCAGGCAAAAGCATAGGTGGGAATATGCCCCCGCACAAAAATAATAGGAGTGCCCATACCACTGAATCCTTCAACTTCGTTTCTCCTATGTAATGCTCCAAGGCACCATCTCCACGAAGAACTTTCCCTCCACATCCAGGGGTATCTGCTGAACCCACCGACTCCTCATCAACCACAACAGCATCTATTCTATCATTGCCTGTCTTCACATCTGGAATCTGAAGAGTACATGCATTCATTTGATTCTATAAGTCAATAAAAGAGTTATATAACAGTAACTCCAAGCAACTTATCAAAAAAAAAAAAAAGTAACTCCAAGCTAGATTAGAGGCATCATGGTAGCCAAGTAATTAAAACAGACAAGTCATTCAGCCTCAGCAACAGAGAAAAGAGACAATTGCATACCTCATACATGGCTTCTGTAAGAATGCTTTCCAGTATGGACCTTAAGCCCCTGGCACCAGTATTCTTTGCCATTGCTTTCTTGGCAATCAATCTCAAGGCTTTCTCAGTAAAATGTAGCTTCACCTGAAATTGGGAGAAAGATCATTCATACTATTAGCATAGAGGTCAAACTCCAATTCTGTAAAACATGCTGAGAGAGAGAGAGAGAGAGAGAGAGAGAACATATGTAGGAAAAAAAGAAATAGATACTTGCATTGTTCATGCTGAACAATTTCTTGTACTGTTTACCAAGAGCATTTTTTGGTTCAGTGAGGACCTGTACAACCACAGTAGAACACAACTCTTAGCGATTCAAACTAGGAGGAATATACTATCCATTAACTGAAATCGTGACGATATAGCCCTAAGCTTGGCCTGCCATCTCCATTTAAAACTAAGCATATAATTCCACAACATGCAGAAGGAAAGCATAGCACTAAATTGAGTGGTGGGCTTGGGAGCTTAATTTCTTGTTCTCAACACCAAATGTGATAACATTTGAAAATTAAAAAAATGAAGCTCTTTTCCAATTCACAGCTAGGATTGAAGTCTTGTATATCATATCCCTAACAACTGCAAAATGATTAAGCCTCGTTTGGATAGTCAGATGAGATGAGATGATCTATGAATAATAGTGAAATGAGATGTAAATAATAGTGAAATGGTTTGAATTAAGATGTTTTATGAGATTTTGATAAATGAGAGAAAAAGTAGAATAAGAATATTATAAAGTTAAAATATTATTAGAATATTATTTTTTAATATTAGTTTTGCTTTGGAATTTGAAAAAATTAAATTGTGTTTTGTTTAGAAGTTTGAGAACGTTGTAATGAATCAATGATTAGGTAATGATTAGATGAAAAAGTTGAAGATTTGAAATTGAAAAGTGTTTGTATTTGTGGTGTTTGGATGAGATGAGATGGGATGAGATGAGAGCATCTTGCAATCCAAACAGGGTCTAAACTCTAAAGTTCATATGCACAGAACATATTTTTTTATCACAGAAAACCAAGCATAAGCCTGCCAAGACAAAAGAGGGGTTGCACCTCTTAATCCTAAAAATGAATGACTTTAAACATTTCTATTAGTCTTTCCATGTATAAAAGCCCGCCAAGACAAACACATTACCACTCCCAACTATGCACCTACAAAGCTTTAAACCGGAAAGAAAAAACATAAATAAGTGTAATGAAGCATTACCTGAACAAGTTGGTCCTCAGTTAAAGCTGACAAACTAACTAAAATAGGAAAACGTCCAATAAACTCTGGTATGAGACCATATGCAATAAGATCAGCACTTTCAACCTGAGATTGAAAAAGCAACTATCATACTTATCTGGACAAGACGAATTTAACAACAAACAACAAAAAAAATTAACATAAAAGAGAAAAATACAAACTTTAAATTCCCATGTCAATGACTTTAAAGGGTCTTGCTTCTCACCGACTCAAGTAAGGATGATGTCACTGCAGCATTGGTTACTCCACCAGTTCTCATGTTTGCACGAACAGGCGCCCCAAAACCAATTGAAGAGTCTTGCCGCCTGTTTAGTTTTGTGATTTCATGGTTACACTCTCAAACACCAAAAGAAAAACAAAGGGAAGAGGTATTCAGCAAGAGAAAACTTATATAAGGAACTACCTCTCTGAAATTGTTTTCTCAAGATCAACAAATGCTCCACCACATATAAAAAGGATATCTTTTGTATCTATCTGCAAATCATGCAAATGAATTTGGACGATGATATAACCAATGCAATAGCGAAACTAAAAAAATGGTAACATTTGCACGCATACAAACAAGGTGGTCCTACGGATGAAAACAGAAGACGAAAGCCAAAAGATATCATTTTGCCTTGAAGGGAAGGAATGGAGTTTTGAAGATCAGGAGTGCTCTTTGGATGAGCTAAGAAATTTCTTTTTCCATACCTTATTTCTTTGGGCTTCTGTTGGTGTATTCAGTGGATCTAGCTTTCATGACTTTCCCATATCATTTTCTAGCTCCTAACTTGTAACACTAAGTGTTCTTTTATGTATACTTCTTGTGTACTTGGTCTACACCTATTTACTTGATTCAAAAAACTTTATCTTACCTATAAAAAAAATGTTCGTTTCTGGCAACTAATAGTCATTCTTGGTTCTCATTATATAGCTTTGCACGATGAGGAAAAGGATTATATCTACGCATTGCCATTCCTAGTTCTCAAGGAAACGCGTGACATAGGGATCCTAAAAAAAAACTGTAAATAACAGTTGAACTTTCACTAGTTGCAAAACAGTTTTACAGCTGTGGCAAAAAACATTCGCAAACATGTGCTCTGTAAACCATCTCCCTGGTTAATTGAAGTTTGACATATAATTTTGACCTCATCCATCCTGCAACAACCATGCTCTCTTCTATGTTCATTTCCCTAGCACGTTTTCCTTGGGGAGTACATCGGCTAAAATACAAGTTACACTTAGGTATCAGCATAATCAAACCATAATCCTCATATTTGTAATTTTAGCCCATTGGTAAGCTTGCATCAATCTCTGTGTCCTCATTGCATGGGTCTTTAGCTTCCAAAAAAGGAAAAAGACAAATCTTTACCTCCAAAAAAAGCTTTGAGACAATCATCTGGGATTTGTATACTGAAACCCTACAACTACACAATCTCTTCCTCATTTTGATAAATTTACCAGGACCACAATATCTCAAGACAAAAATCTTCTACCTTGTCTCTCAACATGAATTTTAAAAATATTGAGGGAAAATAAAATGCTTTTAGATAGCTAAACACAAATAATGTACCAAAATGGCACTGAAGCAATGCCAGAATGGTCAATCTTCTATGAGATATCTGTAACAAAGCACATAATCTGGAATGATGAAACATACAAGAATATATTTAGGCCCATTATACCTGTATGTTATCACCCCGAGGATGCTTCCTTGCCCCCTTCTCAGGTACATTAACTATCTGGACAAGAAAAAAGTGTATTCTGTGTTTAGACTACAAACAAAGATAGTGCTAATACTTGCCCAAAAAATAAAATGCTAACAACTGTACAAAACATATATTGAAGGAAATGAAAACTCTTTTTGGGTAAATTAAAATGAAAACTCAGTATGACATTAATTTTTTTTATAAGTAAGAAGATATTTTATTAATATTGAAATAGGCATAGCCCAAGTACATATGAAGTATACAAGAGAGAACGAAAAGACATTAATTACAAGGGACCTCTAATGCAAATGTAAAAACATATATAATCAATGCTTATAATAAACGATGAGATCATGGGGACAGGAAATGCCTGGGATCCTTAGTTATCTGGTAAACTTAATATTGATTGTTTTTTTGTGTCTTTACTCTAACATGCAGCTTATTTGCTACATTCAATACTTACACTGGGTTTTAGGGCCACCACTTCATATTTTATGATTATATATATGTACACTGCAAGATTTGCTTTACCAACTCAAGCTGTTCTACAAGGCTCTTCAACCTCCACCCCCTTTTTCTCCCTCACTTGCATTAGTATCCCTCTCAGTAAACATATTGTTGGGTTTGTGGCAAGCAAGGCTTTTTTTCTAGCTTCACCTTCTCCAAGGAATCCCTTAAGATTTATTCAGTCCTCAAAGTGTAACTTGCAAGTCTCTCTGAAAAGGTTCCTCCAACCCTTTTGGATGCCAAAGAACATGGGTTCCATTGTGTCAATGAATGTTTCTAGTCCTCTATTTAGCTGTGTCTTAAAGCAAAACTAGCATAACCACATGGATTTCTTACTCATCAAAAAAGAAAAAAAAAATCCTTGCACAGACCATATTATTCAAAACTTAGTGATCTATGATAACTTGATTTAGTCATAAGCATCATAAGAAAGAATCTCAATAATGTGTATATAGTTTGTGTCATAAACATCACAAGAAAGAAACTCAAACCTATGCATATAGTTTGAGAAGCCTATACAGGGCCAGGGTGCATATTAGATACCTTCTGTGTCATTAGAACCAGAGTAGAAAAACCAAAACCAAAATTCCTTAAGAGTTCCAGAAAGATATTTTTTTAAGTACTAAGGAAGAACAAAAATGCATGGATAAGTAAAAACGATTTTGAAAGTGCAAAATAAATAAATAAATAAACTGAAGAGAATGACAGCAGTGGAGAAATAATTGACTTACTGTTCCTTCTAGCATTTTCAATAATGCCTGTTGGACGCCCTCACCAGAAACATCTCTGCTAATGTTTAAGCTCTCAGCCTGAAAAAAAAAAGAACTAAGAATATTTGAGCATAAAAATATGTGCACATTAAATAAAATTAAGATAAAGCCTAAACATCGTAGAACCTTCTTAGTTATCTTGTCCACTTCATCTATGTAAACCATCCCTTGTTGAGCTGCTTGTACATTGAACTCAGCTGCCTAAATGCCAATAGATAAGCACAAAAAGGTTAGCCAAGTGATAATGAAACACCAAGCAGATAGAGAAGGGCCACATAAAAAACATACAGCCAAGAAGCATTCAAAAGAATGTCAGTCTGCAATCTAAAGAAGAAAAAGAGAAATATTACCGCAAGTAATTTGTACAAGATTGATTCAACATCTTCTCCAACATAACCTGCCTGCAAGATTGGAACAGAACATAAACTAATGCATTAGTTGCCTCCTTCAGTTTATTGTAGTAAGTAGATAAAGGAATAATCCACACCAGAAGAATTTAGCCAAAAATAATCATCAATACAATACTAGAGCAGGCAAACTTTTTCCTTTATCCAAAATGAAATTCGCTCACAATTGAGCAGTTAGTTATAGATAACAACCATGGTAAAAAAGCACTAATTACCGTTGCTGAAAGAAAATAACTACTAGTGTGTATAGGGGGAAAAAGTCACAAACAAACTCAACCTGATGCCCATATTATAAGTTCAGGAAACTGATGTTCCAAGTTGCAAATTTTCAGTAATTTCTAATGATGCATCGGTGAGAAACAGACTTACCTGTGTCAAAGTTGTTGCATCAGCTATGACAAAGGGCACATTCACAAATCGAGCTAGTGTTTTAGCAAGTAGCGTCTTCCCTGATATACAACATGTAGATCAGAATGGCAGCTTGATATTAAAATTCAGAGGCTCAATACACAGCTTTCAAATAAATAATGTGGAGCCCAGTGGTTTTCAGAGCATGTTACAAAAGAAACAGCTTTCAGTTGTAGTTGTACCTGAGCCAGTCGGGCCCATCAAAAGGACGTTGCTCTTTTCTAGCTCCACATTATCGCCATCATCTATGCTCTCTGGAATTCCTGATTCTGCTCCAGACCTAACGTGAATTAAAATCAGAAGTTCAGTTGTCTTAGTTAAATCCCAAATGACTAAAAAAGGCTAGAAAACCATTCCCTCAGNAATAACTACTAGTGTGTATAGGGGGAAAAAGTCACAAACAAACTCAACCTGATGCCCATATTATAAGTTCAGGAAACTGATGTTCCAAGTTGCAAATTTTCAGTAATTTCTAATGATGCATCGGTGAGAAACAGACTTACCTGTGTCAAAGTTGTTGCATCAGCTATGACAAAGGGCACATTCACAAATCGAGCTAGTGTTTTAGCAAGTAGCGTCTTCCCTGATATACAACATGTAGATCAGAATGGCAGCTTGATATTAAAATTCAGAGGCTCAATACACAGCTTTCAAATAAATAATGTGGAGCCCAGTGGTTTTCAGAGCATGTTACAAAAGAAACAGCTTTCAGTTGTAGTTGTACCTGAGCCAGTCGGGCCCATCAAAAGGACGTTGCTCTTTTCTAGCTCCACATTATCGCCATCATCTATGCTCTCTGGAATTCCTGATTCTGCTCCAGACCTAACGTGAATTAAAATCAGAAGTTCAGTTGTCTTAGTTAAATCCCAAATGACTAAAAAAGGCTAGAAAACCATTCCCTCAGTGGTGAAATAAGAATAGGGGTCACAAAAAGGGTAAATAAAATATCATTATGAAAAACTAACCCTTTTTGCAGGGATGCATGATATATTCTTTTATAGTGGTTGTGAACAGCGACTGCAAGCACCTGCAGTATAGACATGAAGCATCCAAGTCATATGCTTCGGAGAAAGTGATCGAGATAAAACACAAAATTGCTCGAATACGCATTGGATATCTCACAAATGCCAAGGATGAAAAAGTACCACGGACACTGAAATTCAAGGAATAATCTTCTACGTGCAGAAGATGCGAATAACAACCAAAGAAAGGAAACATGATAGCAAAAGAAAAAGCTTAGAGGACCATCAATGTGAAAACAAAGCCTCAACATCTTTCTTGCATTTGATGAACATTTTATGCATTGGGAGGAACTCAATTACCGAAAGAACATGTGGATGTGAATTGGTATGATTATACGCAGAAAGGGTAAGGAGCAGAAACAAGACCTTTTTGGCTCTATCTTGGCCAATAACAAACTTGTCGAGACCCTTGCAGATCTCCTTTGGCGTGGGCAAGTTCTTGCCTAAATTCGACCCGCCCCATCCGCTTCTGTCTCCGTTACTTCTACCATCACCGCCATCACCGGGCCCTGACGCCCGAACCACATTAACCCCAGGCGTAAAAGGCGGTCCAGGAGGAGTATGCACGGCCAAGTCATTTCCCGAAGGCGGGGGCGCCCAATTCTCTGGCGGGTCCCCACCAACATCAGAACTGTAGGATCTTAAAGTGTCCCAGAACGAGGCTATAAACCTACTATTTGTGTTAGCAATAGTGTTATTATTTCGATTATGCTCGTCTCCTCCGCCGTTACCATTTTCATCAGCGCCGTTGCTGTTCCTAGGTCTTGTAGGTGTGTTATTGAGCCTGCCAATCTCGACGAAGCTGCCCTGGAGAGGGACAATCCTGTCGGGGCGGAAGTAGTAAGCCCTT
>QEOT01003990.1:35497-58109 GCA_003123785.1 Pterocarya stenoptera
CACACACACACACACATAGTTTGGTCACTCAGAACTTGTCCAAGACTCCCAAAGGTTTAAAGCTCCTGCTTGGCCTCATTACTGTTCTTGATGAGCTTGGGAGGCTCATTCTCTTCTGCATCAATGCTGACCACCCTGGGACCCTTGATCTTGTCGGGGGACAACTTGGGCAATTCCAATGTGAGCACCCCGTTATCCAACTTTGCCCTCACAGAATCCAAGTCCACGTTCTCAGGCAACCGGAACTGCCTCCAAAATTTGCCATACGATCTCTCCACCCGGTGCCAATGATCCCCTTTCTTTTCCTCCTCCCTCTTCCTCTCTCCGCTTACTCTCAGCACCCGGTTCTCCACCTCGATCTTCACGTCTTCCTTCTTCAATCCCGGCACGTCCATCTCTATAACGTGACCTTCCGGCGTCTCTTTCCAGTCTACCGTTGCTGGAGAGCGTGTCACGGCGTTGCCGTCCTTTTCAAGGCCAACTGGGATTTGTTCCAACACTCGGAACGGGTCTGCCCATATATCAGTCAACATACTCCCCGGACGCTCTACGAGCGGCAGCAAATACCCATTAGAAAACTGAACAAGACAAAGGGAGACAAACAAAGCTAGGACAACGTCTTTTAGCTGTGCTCCCATCGTTCTTCTTCCCACGAATATACTACGTGCGTTTGGTTCTTTTACTGATGTTGATGAATGGAGGTACTTGGGTAGCGTGCTCTTTGTTTATCTTACTTTTGGATGGGGAAGATAATGGGGATGTATGCTATTTATGCAATGCGGGGAAGGGACAAAGTTAAAAAAATGAGACATCATGGGGATCGGTTGGTGAAACTTTAGAAAGGTATAGAGAAATAGGGAAGGTTCCAGCTTTTGATTTTCACTGTGGAAATGAAGCTGCCTCTGACAGTAGGCGAGGGTGCAAGATCTTTCCAACATGTTCCAGACGCTTGCGGAAACTGAGCGGGCTCAAAGCTCTTCTGCGGGCCTTTCCATCGCAATCTCCAAACGAGCCCAACTACTGTTTTACCGAAGCAATTGACAATATTATAATTTATTGCATGCAAGGGGCCCAAGGCCGCCCATCCTTCAATTTTCCGGCCAGGGCCCTATCATGTAACTTCGGAAAAGACCTTTGTATGAACTGCACCAAGCTGGGACCGGATATTTAGAGTAGAGTTATTCCTTGCTACTCGTGCATGGGATGGTCACGTTACTATATTGATTATGCAAATAAATAACGATGGTATAAATGCTATCTGCCACTTGCATCATTAATTATGAATTATGAATTATTATTTACTATTCACTATCCCATTCAGCAATCGATCACTATATAAATATGTATATATATATGTCTAATTATGAATTATTATTCGTTAAGTTGCATCGATGATCTTCATCTACGTACTACACATGATGATGGTCATGTAAAGTTGTTTAGATAACTTCACAATGCATATATATATTAATTAATTGCTAGTCAAATATGCCACCTATCTATCTAAGGGCCATGATCTCTTCCTAGCTACTCATGACCATTAATTAAAGAGGCGATTCCTTTTGAGCAACTTTTACATTTATCTGTTTTCTAAGCCATTGACAATGAATGCATACCCCAAATCAACCAAGCATGGAGAACATCCTGAGGATTATTCCAATTTATGGTTCAAATGTGAATAATACTTTATGATCATTTGCGCTGTTGTCTTCATCAGGTTGTGATTCTTTCTAATTTCTCGTTTCTTTTTTATTTTTCGATTTGTTTACAAATATTTAAGATTAGTGGATGACTTTCAAGTCTCATCCTCAAACTCTCCTCTCACACGGATTGAATCGGAATGTTCCCACTAATAATTAACATTGTCCACAAAGTCTGGTGTTGACACCTTCAGTTATTATTATGCCTACTTTTTATTTGGGGTGAAAACTGTTTAGATAGTAAGATGAGATGAGATGGTTTTAGATAAAAGTTGAATAAAATAGTATTAAAATATTATTTTTTAATAATATTATTATTTTGAAATTTGAAAAAGTCGAATTGTTTATTATATTTTGAATGAGAAAATTATAATAATAAGATTAGATTTGATAGGTTGAGAGTGTTTCTTCATCCAAACCACTTAATTTCTTCACTTTTTTTTTCGTCTTTTTCTTCTAAAACTTGGCGATCGACCACTATGTTACTAGGTCTAAATTAGATTCTCTTCATGATCACTGAAGAATTTGGACCCGAGTTGTTATGTATTCATTGCTCAAACAAGCACCCTCAAATTCCCCCTTTGAATCGAGAAGCTAGCAAGTACCGTGCAAGAGCGTACTCCGATTAAAAGTACAAGAACAACGGAAAATTAATTGAGTTGAATGCACCAAACCAGTAAGGTCATTCCTATTATGAACAATAACTTCTTGGTTGATCGGAGTTCATATATTGCTCGGGCACCATGCTTGTAACGAGACGTGCACGTTGTAATTAAACGGGTTTAGAAAAACCAAGGCCGACAGTGTTCATTAATCACATTAATATGCACATCCCCTATATTATTACATACGCTGGGCAGAAAGATCGCAAAGTACCTTACAATCGAAGAGTCTTGCCAACTGATCCTTGTGATTGGTTGGGATCATCTTCATCAAACACAACCCATACCATGCTTATTTTGGTCTCCAGTGCGCATGAGAAAAGAGTACTTGAAGAAGAACTAATATCGTTGTTGTTGTTCTCATTCATTTTGCATTCTTTCCCTGCTGTTGCCACTTGGGTTTTGGTTGATTTTGATAGACAGCCCAAGACGTGAGCAGCTGAACCACCAGTAGTCTTGCAGAATACAGAGCCATGGGAGATAGCTGAACGTTGGAGGTTTTGTGAACAGGGCAAGCATTGTTCCAATGCCATAACATGCTCCATGGTGATAATTTGAACAGAAGGGTACTCCAAGTTCTTGTTTTCAATAATCCTTTTGGAATTCTCGTACAAATCATGAAGCTTTTGACTTTGCTGGGAAGCCCTCTTGAGTATGTCACCGGCTAAAGCCCTCGCCGGACTTGTTAAATCAAAGAACATGTTAACAAGAGCCGCAACGCCTTCACAAAGTGTCAAGTATAGTTGAAAGCTCTCTTTCAAGGTGTTGCTCATAGCTGCTTGAGCCAGGTTATCAGAAGGCAAGATATCCAATGGAGAACAATCTAGGACCCTATCTAGAAGTAGTTGACATTTTGGCAATTTACGAAATACCATGCCGATTGACTTCTCTTCATAATATCGAAACTCCAGGCCTTTAGGCATAACGGGTTCAAGTTTGCCTGCTTGGTTGATGAGCCAGCCCATCCTTTCTTCCAGGTATGCTGCATATTTGTGTAGGAAAGAAACCGAAGGGTCAGGATTTTTGGTAAAACAACGGGTACTCATTTGGAGATGGCCCGATACATGGGCGCCGCGTAGCTGTTTCTCGAAGCTACGGTTGCCTCCGCGCAGGAGGCGATGGATCAGAACAAGGGTTTTCAGGGCCACCATGCGGTCTCTGGTTTTGCAAAGACGACGAGAAATTCGTTCAGCAAGAAAAGGAATGGATCCGGGAGAGTTAGAGACAAGGAAGAGGATTTCATGCATGTGCTGGTCGTCGACGGGGCAATTATCATGGCCGGTGGCGCGCAGGACTGCAATTTCTATGTCGGAAAAGCCATCGTGGTGATTGTGTATCATGGCCTTTCCGACTGATGCATGATCCTTTACGGAGCCAAGAGCCAGCCGGAGCTTTTCCTGAATGTCTATCCTCATCTTTTTTCTTCTGTTGTGCGCGCTAGCTAGAAATGCTGCGAGAGGAGCAATTTGTGTGTGTAGAGAGCAGCTGGGCCAGGAGTGCAATATATAAAGGGGTTAGAGACAGATAGACACTGAAAATGGACAAGAGATGAAGAATCAAATCTTAACATTTTAAAGTATGACAGGAGTCATGCCTCGTCTCGTCTCTCCCAAAAACACAGAGACATCATGTGGAAGAATGTTCGTTTCAAAAGAAAATTTCCTAGCCTTGAGGCCCTACAGGCTACAACTTATCATTATTATATCCTGCAAATTAAGAATGCAAGTCAACGAGGACAGTAGAAATGAACAGTCTGTACGGTTAAGATAAATGTTTAAACAAAAAAGATAAAAAAGAGCTGAAGGTCACATGTTCAATAGTGACCCACCTCCTATCTTTATTAATAAGAACCCTCACTTATAGCAAAGGAATACCGTGGCAACCAATCAAGGTCTATGGGTAATTCGAAAAAACCGCAAACCAAAAAAAAAACTATGACAAGCCTATAGATCAAAAAGGAAAAAAGAAACACTACAAAGAAACCAGACCTAACATCTTAAAAAACGAAGGCTTAAAAATCCAAACGAATCTGAGGCATATTGCAATTATTAAAATAAACCAATTCAACACCTGAGGCCCCTTTCTTGGCCAACCAATATGCCACTCTATTATATTCACGAAAAACATGTTGAAAATGGCAATGAATTGTACGGGATAAGGTTAAGATAAATGTTTACACACATGTTAAGCTATTTTTATTGTAAAATAAATCTAAAGTATTACATTAAACCATGTGCGTATAAATTATTTTATGTGAAAATTTATTTATAGACTTAACAATTCTCTACTGTTAAACGGATAAATTATTTGTGGTTTTTGGAAGATTAGCCATGCAAAAAGGTGGCATTGAAAACTTTTGAAAGGGTAAAACTAGATTTTTGAGATCTGGAAGAGTGATTGGGATTATTAACTGGAGGGATCTAACAGACCTCTTAAAAGGGTCCATTTACAGATCCGATCACTGATAGCACAGCACAATTAGCTTTTGCCAAAAAGAAAAAAGAATGATTGTACTGAGTTTGATGAAAATGTACTGCATGCAGTTGTTTTGTACGATGAACGGATGAAGCATCTGCTTCCTTGAGAGAAAAATGACAGCCCCCAGCCAACAAGCTCAACGAGAATTGATGGATAAAGAGTTTGTTTTATTTTATACAGAGAAAGAAGAAAAGGTACTTTAATTTGCTCACAGGCCACGTACATATACACCACTAAAAAGCCTTGGATTCTCTTTGTATTCGATCTAATTAACTGTGTTCATCCACATTTCCACTTCTAAAAGGGCGACTTAGATGGTTATGAATGTGGAAATCAAACAAAAAGGAAGTGTAAAGAGAGGGAATAACAAAGAGTGCCTTAGAAGGCTTTCTAAACTTTCTTGGATATGAATAAAATCAACAAGCAAAGAGTCAACGAGGCAAAAGTTAATAGTGGTGGGGAGAAAGAACCTCGTTCTTCAGGAATAGGATTCTTCTGCATCCAACTCTCTTCCCATTCGCAACATCACAGCATAGACAACATTGTTTTCACCCTCAAAGTTTTTCTTTCATCATGATACTTTTTCTTTCCTCCTGTAAGAGGAGGTTGGAAGCCCCACTTAACTTGCCTAGAAGGGAGAAAAAATAAATAAATAAATGCTTCGCCATTTTTTATTCTAGCAATTATCCAAAATGGTGCTGTATAACTAATACTTGAGTCTGTATTAGTTAAGGCCTTTGATGTTGCATCATCTTTAAAACAAAGCCAGCTACCTGTGTCGTAGTTTATAGGCATATGCAGCTTTGCCTGGGCAGGAGCAAAATCGCCAAGCATTTGTTGATATTCTCTTGCTCTAACCGGACAATTTCAAGAGGGCAAGTCGCAAGTGCAAGAGACTGGAGGCGAAACGAGTACCGGTACGTAGCCTCTGGCGGTTGTACAGGCTTGGTGTCAATGGGCACGCGGGTAATTAGAGTAAAAAAGAGGCTTGCATTTTTTTTTAAGCCAATAACAGAGCAAATATACCTGCATAATGTAATTATAATTTTTTTCAAAAAATTAAAAGAATAAGTAATATGTTGCACCAATGCTTTTTTAAACGCTGCCTTATGATTCTTGAAATACAGACAGAAAAACTAAGTAATTGGCGACGAACTTTATAGGTTAATGGTTCTAATTCATTTAAACGTGAATAATGTTTGACAATAACTCTACTTTTAATTAATTGGTATAAATATATATATTTGCAAAATAAACAGCAAATAGAATTATGTGTGGTACACTCAAACGTATCCGGATAAGAAGATTAAATCAAATAAATAAAATATAGCATAGTATGACACGGGCAATACTCGTCACATATAATTTAAATTGAGTATATATGGAATATAGCATAACTCCCTGCAACCGAACAAAATCTGAGAGGGAATTAGAATAAACATGCATTGAATCAATTTCGAGATTTTTGGTAATAGAGTTTCAAAAGGGAATTGCTGTTGGCAGCCTAACAAAATTCTTCTATATCAAATTTGACTTTACAATACAGAATAAGCTATAACTGAACCCGCCATTGTTGTTCAATTTCAATCACACGCATTCACTGCCCATTCACCGCCACTTTGAACCCGATCACCATCACTGACATTGTCACTGATGGAAAAATAACCTTCCTCTAGCTTGACACATTTCTTTAACTAAATCTGAATGGCATCCTACCATGTCTGCCTCTCTAATTTCGAAGTGTTAGTAGCAATGCAGAACATCAGAGTCAGACTGGTAAGAATTCCACCATATACAATTTCCCCGTAGCATACGTGCTCTGACTGCCGCACACAAGTTTTTTCAATTTGGAGTCAAACCATATATAAGACCATGCCATAGCAACCTCTTTCAAAGTCCTGCATTAGACGGAAGCTCCCACCAAGAAGAGAGACTTTACATACATTTAAGGAGTGAAAGGAAAACTGCACAATAAGGGGTCAAAGGGGATTGAAGCGAAATCGACAAATCCTGCATCTGTTCTATTTTCAGTAATTAACCTAGATGTAAATGAGGAGCTTAAAAGCAGCTTTCGAATTCCAAATTCATGTCATTTAAACAGTAAAGCTGATATGGGGTTTTAAGCAACAACACCAATTTCCGTGCAGAGAGTTTGTCTTAGCATGAAAAGATCAAAATTAGAGAATTGCACCTGACATGTGCAATTAGCATCCAAGAACTCCTACTTGAGAGGCTTCATACCCTGCACAAGTACGATAATAACTTCGATTATTGCACTCAGAACATTTTTTTTCATCTGTCCTTGTAATTGAAAAGCAGATTCTTTTCTGCATGTATAAGAACCAAACAGAAGCACAACAGTAGAATGATGTATTCCTTCAGTAGAAAAATGAAATTTACTGACTTCAGGAAGATATACATACTTTGATCAGCTAGAATGAATGACGAGGCAGTAGACAAGTGATGGAAGCACACAACCATAAAATGTAAGCAGCAGTGAAGACAGATTTCACAGAAACTTCTCAGTTCCCTTTCATTCTTTTTAATACTTCTGTACCCAGTTTACACATTCAATCAAAAATTGATGGTAAGAAGAGAAACCAGCCATTCTTCTTAATACTTCGGACACATTGATTGATTTCTTTTAACTGTTGCCGTACCCAGCTTACACATTCAATCAAAAATAGATGATAAGAAGAGAAACCAGCCATTCTTCTTAATACTTCAGACACATTGATCGATTTCTTTTAACTGTTCCCGTACCCAGCTTACACATTCAATAAAAAATAGATGATAAGAAGAGAAACCAGCACAAGACATTCATTTGTCACAAGGATAAAAACAACCACGCCTTGATTTTAGACGAACACTAGTAATCAGGAATATTTGAGGTCAATTTCAGAACAATTTTCAATATTTCACCGTCCAAGGAAGATATACCATGGTTAAATTAAAGACTACATCTTTAAAACCTTTCTTAGTAATTTTTTAATTCTAATTCATTTGGTATGGCAATGGTAGGTAATGTTCAGCAGATGATGCACCTTCGAAGTCCTCATTTCATTGACGGCCATTCGAAGAGAATCATTGGAGAGTATTAAGCGTGACAGTGCACCGGTGCTTAAGCTGCGAAATATAATAGAAGGGCCAGGACCGATGTCCCAGGCCAGTGTTAGCAAGGAATCATTCATATTTATGCCTCTATCAAGTTATTCATAAAAAAGGAAAGAGCCTTCTAAAAATTTAAGCCTAACCACATACATCAACAGGGCAGTGATGGAGGTTGGAGAAGAAAGTTAGATGGATATACTATTTTTATGGCACAAAATAAAATGAAGAATAGTCGTAGGACAAGATGTCAAATACCCAAGAAACTTGGCAGCTTCTGCGACAGAACCCTCAACTGCAAAAACTACATCCAAGAGAGCTTGCATTCCCTGCGAACAAATATGGTTATTGCCGATCAAATTCCTCCGATTGCAATTTAAAAAACAAAAACAACAACAAAAAAGGAAGCAGAATTAGAATATACCAAAAGGTATTTGGGGTTGTTTGGTCCAATCTGGGGACCAGAGTCGGAGGGTCTGACGGTGGACTTAAGAGGAAGAATCCGAAGGAGTTCCGGAGGTGGTGAATAAGCCTCAAGGTCCACACTGCTCCTCACTAAAATGTATTTGAAAAATAAAATGCTTAGCGGTCAGTAGCCATTGGGAACGAATGAATGTAATCTCCGCCAGTGTTGGCCTACGTACCATTAAGTGCCAAGAGAGTACGGAGGCGCGCTAAAGCTGAAGCGCGGTTCATGTGCTGCGATCGATCCTCAACAGCCTTCATTGCAAACAAAAAACGAACTTTTTCAAATACCGATAAAATTGTTAAATAATTGAGATATAAATTTAATAAAAAAAATAGGGAGGGAACCTGAGCAATAAGACCGGTGGGGAGGTGCTTGAGACGGACGGCGGACTCTCGCTTGTTGCGGTGCTGACCGCCGGGGCCAGATGCCTTGAAGGTGTCCATTTCGCACTGCCTCATCAGCTCCTGGTCCGTCATTTCCAGGTATTCCTTCCCCTTCCAATTCCCATACACCTTCTTATCACCATCATCATCATTGTTCAGGTTATTATTAGCTGTCGCATATGTATATCGTTGCTCTTGCTGCGAGCACACCCACGTACTTCCTCTTCCTCTTCCCGTTCCTAAAATTCTCAGTGGTGGGGTTGGGCAAGAAGCTTTACGAAAGACTAAGCTTGGTGATGACGAAGAAAAAGGATAATTATAAAAGGAAGAACATGAACGAACCAAATGATATCCCAAACCGATATGCCATTTCCAGAGCAATTGGCTCCCCATCTCACCTTCTCTCTCGGGTTTCTTCCGCAACGCCGCCTTTCCTCAACCTTTAACTAATATCTGCGCTGCGGCTGCCTTAACTGGCACTGCACTTCATTGCATTTGGGACAAACCCGGTCTAGGCTTCGAGCCCAGCCCCAAAAGTATTGGGTACGGTCACCAACATAAGCCCATTAGCCCGTTCCAGTTACCATATTACAATATTAGTTTTAAAAAACATGATTTCCATTTTGAAGATGTGTATCTGTGTCATTAGCCTACAGGCCGTTGGCACTAGGTTAAATTGATTTAGTAATATATATTAGATTTTAAAAATATTTTTATAATAAAATAAATCTAATATATAATTACATCAATTTATGAATTTTATTTTATACTAAAAGACGAGAAGAGTTTCAACTTTTTTTGTGTAAAGACATTACACATTTAGGCCATTTGGTTCACCCGTCCCGCCCGTCATTGTCATGGTGTTACTATGAGTACATGGATCTCACAAATAGTCCAAGGAACACGTATCTTTTTTGCCCCCATCTCCTCGATGTCATACTTTAAAAGGTGTATATTATTTGATTATGAAGAAAATCAAATATAATGCCCTTAGCATGTAATATCCCAAAATGAAAAAAAGAAAAGAGACATAAATATACCTTGAATAACATTTTTTTGATAGAGAGAGAAAAAAAAATCAACATTTTCTATCAAGAAGGTTATATTATTTCTAATCATGCATAACGTTTTTTTATTTAAAGGTTTCGTTGAGAAATTTGGCGGATGCATAAAGGATATATTTTTTTTTTCACTTTGACAGAAATTTATTTATATTTTGAAGGAATTTTTCAAATCATACTTTATTAATTTATTGTAAAAAATTGATAAAAAATTAAAAAATTAAAAAAAAAATATTTTCATCTCAACTCTCATCATTCTCACTTTATTTTATGATATAATCATATAATATTAGATAATAGATTTGTAAGTAAAATATAAAAAATAATTTTTAATTATTTAATGAAAATGACGAGAGGAAGACTGGAATTGACATTTAGTAGTATTAGTTGGGAAAGAAGGAAAAAAAAATGGATTCACATTGGTCAACATGCCAACTTTGAATACTTAATGCGGAGGACAGTGACTGGATAATGCCCGTTCCACCAAAATCAAGGAACGATTGGCTATGGATATTTTTCAAGATTTTTCAAAGAACAACAGACAATAAAGAGACGGGTCAACCTTGTGGAATTTCCGTGGAAGGCAAGATAGCCCTCTCCTTAAACGTCTGTGCAAGTTGCAACCCGGTTTGTAAGAACTAAGAAGAGAGATACAGAGAATTATCATTGACAGTGAAAACAGAGGAAGGAAAGATCTTATGGACGCAGTTGAAGATATAGAGATCGTAATAGTCGGCGGTGGCATCTGTGGGCTTGCCACTGCACTTGCTCTTCACAAAAAGGGTATTAAAAGTGTAGTTTTGGAAAGATCAGAGTCTCTGAGAGCAACGGGAGGAGGTATTGCTGTTCACACTAATGGTTGGCGTGCCTATGATCAACTGGGTATTGGTTCAGAGCTCAGAAAAACTTCCCTCCCTCTTCAAGTGTAAGCCCCCAGCTCAGCCTCATCTCCCTTTTCTGATACCGCAAATCTGTACATCTTTCATTTACTGTTTCTACCGATGATTGCAGGGCACGGATTGCATGGCTTGACAGTGGGAAGCAACGAGAAACACCAGTCTCGTAATTACTTTTTAAGCTTTTCATTTTCATTATTCGTGTGTGTTGAACCATGGTTAATAACAAAGATATATTGTTCAAAAAAGAGGGAGGAAGCATAGAACTTACATTCAGGGGGCGGAATTAGGATTTAGTGATTGGGGGGTGATTATCAAAGTGTGTCATATGTATGGATGAATAGTAACTGACATTTAAGATAGGAAAGTATGTCACCGACATTTAACATTAACCATATAAAGTTGTTATCTAGAGACAAACTAAATTATTAAAACTACACATCTAAATCTCTCACTTGAGCTCTATCGGACTCAAGTGGAAGATAAAATTAAGATAAAAATAGCTATGTAAAATTTTTTGAAGTAAATGATAAAAATTAAGTAAATAAAGATAAACTTTTTTGTTAAATCTAAGATTAAATATTGTAAAGTTTCTATAATATAGATAGAAATAGCTATACGAGATTTATTGCATTCACTCCTAATTGTTAACTTGATGATAGTATATATGTACTTACTAGTAAAATTAATCCAAACAAGCTAGCTAGTGGAAGACTGAAAAGAAAAGTGTAAATAAATAAGAAAAATGAAGTTGTAAATTTACCAAATAGTTTATAAAAAGAGATCAAGATATTTTATTACCTCTTATGAGATGTAAAAAAAAATGAGAATGTGAAATTTTATTTATAATAACAAAAAAAAGTATAATTATGAAAAAATTATTAAAAAACTAAAAGAAACCTANATTGATTGAAGCACTAGCCGCTCATCTGCCGCCTGGCACTGTTCGCTTTGGATGCCAAATAGTTTCAGTAAAATTGGACACACTGACTTCAAGTCCAATACTTCAGATGCATGATGGAAAAATAATTAAGGCTGAGGTAGTTCTTTAATTAATTTAATTTCCAGGATAACTTCTCTTTAATGGGTATGATCATTCGCTTTTGTCCATTTTAATATTCAAATTACTGATGGGTCGTATAGATTGTGATTGGATGTGATGGAGCCAACTCTGTCATTGCGGATTTTCTTGAGCTAAAACCCCCGAAGCTTTTATCTGCATGTGCACTGAGAGGTTTTACAAATTATCCAAATGGTCATGGACTTGCCCCTGAATTCATCCGCCAAAAAAAAGGGCAAGCCCTGCTTGGGAGATCTCCTGTTACTGATACGCTGGTTTTTTGGTTCGTAGCTCTGCAAGCTTCCCCTGAAGGTACTGTTCATAGATTTTCTCCCTCCAACTCTCTCATTTCCAACCTTGATGTTGCGCTTGGCGGCTTGAGGTTGGAACTGTACTTCTTCCGTAGCACTGTAATACTATTTCATAGGTTTTTCTCCCACAAGCTCTCATCTCCAACCTTAATGTAATGTTGGAGGACCAAAATTGTACTTCTTCCATGGCAGTGCTGGTAAGTTGTGCCGTTCCCACCTACGTCAATTTAATGGGTAGCTAATGTGGCTGAAGACCCTTTCTTTTCTTATGTAGCAGAAGATGTACATTTGTTTCATGATACATATGGTTATTATTTATTATTTATATCAACAGATTCAAATGTCTGGAAAGATCCAGAGCTCATTAGGCAACTTGCTCTGGAGTCAGTCAAGGGCTTCCCTACTGAGATGATAGAAATGATCGATGGCAGTGATCTAAAGTCATTGTCCCTCACGCACTTGAGATATCGAGCACCCTGGGACGTCCTATTTGGAAAGTTTCGGAAAGGAACTGTGACAGTGGCAGGAGATGCAATGCATGTAATGGGTCCTTTCCTTGGTCAGGGTGGCTCAGCAGGGGTTGAAGATTCCATTGTGCTTGCTAGATGCCTAGCACCAACGTTGCTGGAGGTAAATTTGGAAAAGGGTGACAGGAGCAGGATGGTGCAGAAAGTTGGAGAGGCACTGGATGCATATGCAAAGGAGAGGAGGATGAGACTAGTGCGGTTGTCTACACAAACTTATCTTATGGGAACGCTTCTAATAGGCTCTTCGTCGATGGTGGTGAAGTTAGGTGTTATCATCGCCATGATGGCTCTATTTAGGGACCCAATCGGCCACAGTCGATATGACTGTGGCCGCCTTTAAAACCTACCGTTATAGAGCTCAAGTTTGGAGAATAGAGATATCTCTGGTTGAATTGAATAAATCCTACATATGTTGTTGGTACTTTTATTGCCAGTGTCGTCAAATGTTCTTCTCTAGTATTGATCAATTTTATTGGTGTTGTTATATGTACTAAGTTCTACCAGGATTGCATCATTCCTGCTTTTCCAGATGAGAGATTTTTGTGTGATATTTTGGGGGTTCTTTCTTTTTACTAGGTTGTGAGGGGTAGAAACAGGAGATGTTCTGAAGAAAATTCTGCAACCTCGTGGGGTAGAAACAGAAGATGCTGTAAAGAAATGAAAAAACTTGTTTAAAGAAATTGTGTAGAAACCTGCAAACTTTAAGCAGACATTAAATGAGATTTAAGGGTTTCTTTTGCCATGAATACAATAATAGAGTATAGCTAACCTTTTATTATTATTAGGGAGCAAGAAATAGGGACTGTGGAAAGCCAAAGTTACCTACTTTGAGTAAAAGTGAGCAGAGTTTTAACTAACAATGTGCAAATTCATCACCAATCAATGAGTGTATCAATTGTCTTAGGTCGCGGTGGACCCAATAGGAAAAGCATTATTGTGAACCATTGTGCAGAGAAGTTTAACTAACCACCGCTCAAAATTAAAGAACGAAACTTTTTTCTCTGACTCATCAAGGAGACGTTAATCCGTTTCACGCTGTCCGTGGAAAACACTAACAAAGTAGGGTAATGTGGACCCCAAAGTGGACAGTTATAATGAATACATTCATCGCCTTTCTATCTAAGCAGAAGGGAGATTTCAAAAATCAAATGACAAATGGTGTACAGAAGCATGACTTTATGGAAGGCGATGGCGGACTCTCGGTTCAAATTCTTGCTAAAGATTGGAAAGCAAGAGAAAAAAAAACACCAAGGGTTGTAGTGTACCGAAAGTTAATTCTGTCCACCCAAAACAAGTACCTCACTTCGATCTTTATAACGTGGCAAAGTTCATTCACTCGCAGGTTTCAAGAGTGCTCTCTCTCTCTCTCTCTCTCTCTCTCTCTCTCTCTCTCACGATGTCAATGATTAATGACACTACCATTAGTACCCTTGCTAGTGGAAGCACTCTGTGGCAATATGGCAGTGAATTCCAATTCCATCAAGCAGTGGCCACTACGGATGATTATCACAGATGGAGGTCAGTGGCATCAAGGCTTGCATTTGACAATGAATTGAGAATGGCGGAAAGATATGCAAACACAGATGATGATGGTCATCGTAGAAAGAATCATTTTCCCGACATGTTACTCAAGTTTTCTGAGATGAAAATCCAGCAACCTTTTCATGGGCAGCAGCCTGATAAGTGGCACAAGACGCTGCCCCCTGCAGAAATGCTGCCGAGGAATGAGGTCTTGGGAGGCTTCATTTTTGTATGCAATAATGAAACAATGCAAGAGGATCTCCGTCGCCAACTCTTTGGTAAGCTCACTAGTCTTGGTGTCATTGTTCTGTAAGACTTCATGGAGCCTACCTTGGTCACCAAATCTTACAACTCTTTGACATGTTTTCCATGGATTCGGCTCAAACTGTAGACATTAAGCTGATTTAGCTACCATGTCATCCTAAAGGACATATCTGAATTGAACTCGACCAAAACAAAGCTGTCCAATTTAAATTTGATACTTTAACAGTCATAACTTATAGATCATAGTAGCAAATTACAATTTGTGTCAAAATTTATTTCTACAATTACAATGTTAGAGATCATACTGACCGTATAATAATTTGAGCTACTCTTCTGATTAGTCTAGTTTTGTTTGCAGGGCTGCCTCAGAAATATAAGGACTCTGTTAGGGCAATAACCCCTGGCCTTCCCCTTTTCCTTTACAACTACACAGCACACCAGCTGCATGGAGTATTCCAGGTTTGCATGCTACAAATCTATTTCAACGCCTAGTTTATTTTCCACTCTCAATCATTTGCTTGGTCCTTGAAAATCCACAATTATGAACTTTTTCTGTCATCCTTTTTTTAAAACTTTTTGAAATGAAAAAGGCTGTGAGTTTTGGAGGGTCAAACATTGACCCAACAGCATGGGAAGACAAGAAGTGCAAAGGAGAATCAAGATTTCCAGCACAGGTAAAAAAAAGAACGGGCAAAATGATCAATAGATTGATTATCTTAACAACTCTCTGTGAAATTAAGTTTCAAACAAATGAGATCGTTATGCTCAATCGGAAATAATTCCAGGTTAGAATTCGAATCAAGAAGAAATGCAAACCATTAGAAGAAGATGCATTTAGGCCAATTTTGCACCACTACGATGGCCCAAAGTTCCGGTTGCAGCTCACCGTGCCGGAGGTAAGCTTCTATGCTGAAATCCTCAGTACCCACAAAACATTATCAGTTTATACAGAAGTTCAGACAGTAATAGTTATTAAATTTGAGATCTCATCTGTGGCAGGCACTTGGATTGTTAGACTTGTTTACAGAAGAGGATCTTTACAAGGATACATAGCAGAATTGCAGCAAACTGGGGCTCCTTAAAGATCACGTGACATCTATATATATAGGAATAGACAAGGATCCTCAAGGACTTGTTAAAGGACTACTACACATTGAGTACCGGATCATGATGTTCAGAACTAAAGACAGAAGCAAAGTTAGCTATCTGTCAGACTTGTAGAATTGAAATTTTGAAATTGAATTAGTGTATTATTGATGTTATCATGTGCTGCCACAAAGTCAACAAAGTAGTTTCACTTTCACTGCCATACATTGCAAGAGATTTTTAGGCAAAAGAGTGGTTCAAAATCTCAACCATCCAATTTAAAAAAACAAGACGAAAAGAAGTTGCAGTTTGACGAAGAGACCGAGGTTTTGTAAAGCCGAACCAATCTCATGTACGAGGCCCAAGCAAAGCCACTATTCTATAATTTGGGATATCTATTTCAATTTCATGCCGGTAAAAAAGAAAGAAAATATAATATATTTACAAGTTTTATTATTGGCATACCAATCATGAAAAATGCTAATCATTATTTCCTACACTACACACCAACAGACGATTTGTCATTTTTATTATTCTATTTAAACACACACATATTGATGTATAAATATGTATGTTTATCTACTGTATCGGTCTGTCTTGGTAATGTATTCATTTTATATAAGTTAATGATAAAATTTTTATTTAATTTATTATCATTGACCATAAAAAATATTAAATAGTATATGATATCAATTAATAATAAATCATAAATCATGCAAGAATTTATTTCATTATATGTAAATAGGTAATACATCATACATTCATACATACTCTAGTACTATTTACACTTGATTAAAGTAATTAGATAGTTTTTTTTAAATACCTAAGTTAAAGTCAAGCATGAATAATCTATGTACAATGAAATTATTTGATATTCATTAACCATATATAAAATGTATGACATTATTAATAATTATGCATACTAAAGAGTAAAATTTAAATTAGTAAGTAGTAACTATCAACATCATAAATATAATTATAGTTAAATATATTTTTTTAATGAGTTAGTTAAATAATCCACATTAATAATTCACTTAATTTTAATTTTAGTAATTTAAATAATTTTTTAAATTTATTTGCAAAAAAAAAAAAGGATGAAACAAAATAATAAAATAATTAAGTTGGACCGATAGCTATCGGTCTAGTCTGTCCCTATGGGTGTTCAGTCTAGTCCAATCTGAAAAAGGTCTATCATCCCCCCCCCCGGACCGGATTGGACCGATTTACACCCTTACCCACTTGTATGTTTCTAATTTCTTTGTAAACCCTAACAAAAATACAATTTTTTAATTGGTCATGATTATGGTTACAACAATTAATTATCCTTCTTTGCCTTGTAATCACATTATATTTCACTTAGTATCTTCAAATACATTTTTTAATTTTCCTTTAAATTAATAAATTTTTATATGTGTTTCGCTTTTATAAAAAAGCATAAATTTTACTCATGAATTGATCAATTTGAAGAAAATTGGTGGAGACGTATGTCTTGCTGATAGTTGTACCACACATACAATTCTTAAAGATAATAAAAAATTTCAATGTTAATACATACAATTCTAATGTCAATATCATATCTGGTTCTTCAAACATAATTGAAGGCTCCAGAATAGAAAATATAATGTTATGAGAAGGACCAAAAATTTTATATTGATCATACTTTGTATTCCTCAAAATCTAGAAGAAAGTTACTAAGTTTTAAAGATATTCGTCGTAGTGATTATCGTGTTGAAACCATCAATGAAGACATTAATGAATATCTTTATATGACTTCTATGATTTTAGGCCAAAAACTCATTGGAAAATCTACTAGCTTTCTCTTTGGGGTTATATTATACAACTATGAGTACAATTGAATCAAATATTGTAATACATCAAAAGTGCTTTGATCCAAAGATCTTTATGCTTCAACATGATCGCCTTGGACATCCAGGATCAATTATGATATGATGAATAATTAAGAACTCTCATGGACATCCTATAAGAAATCAAAAGATTTTTTTACCAAATAATTATCCATGTGCATCATATTCTCAAGGAAACTAATTATCAAATCATCATCTTTTAAGATAGTAATTGAATCCCCGTCATTTTTTGAAAGAATTTATTAGGACATATGTGGGCCAATACATCCACCATGTGGACCATTTAGATATTTTATTGTCTTAATAGATGTATCAACTAGGTGGTCATATGTTTATCTACTCTCTATTCGTAATGTTACATTTGCTAGACTTCTTGCACAAATAATTAGATTACGAGTTCAATTTCTTGATTATCCAATCAAGTCTATCACATTGGATAATGCATGAGAATTTACATCTCAAACATTTGATGATTATTGCATGTAAATAAAAATTCATGTTGAATAATCAGTTGTCCATGTACATACTCAAAATAGTTTGGTCAAATAGTTTATTAAAAGACTACAATTAATTGTGTGATCTTTGCTTACGAGAAGAAAACTACCTATTTTTACTTGAGTACATGCATTTTTACATGCTACATCATTAGTTCAGATTATATCAACTGCCCATAACAAATACTCATCATTACAACTGGTTTTTTTATCAACTATCACAAAATACTTGGTAGCCATCCGAGTTCAGATTACTCGACCATATCAATGAAGCCCTATTAAAATACTTGTGAATTAACCTCCTCCCATGGAGTAATTAGAACCATCATCACAGTTTTACACTAGACATGCAGCCCACGAAGAATAGGCCTAAATCAACACCAAAAGTTGCAAAGCACAAAGGTATAACTAAACATCAATGAGAGAAGCAGTATATCTCAAATATAATGAGGTACTTGGTTGAAGGTGTCTACATAATTATTAAGAAAGAAAACAACAAAGTAAAAGAGTTTTGGAGAAAATTTTGATAGATGCAAGGTGATGATCAATGCACCAATTATTATGCAGCGTCATTCACATATCAAGAAATAAACGAGGCAACAGATGGTGGATAATCATGGCTGTAAACATCACATGAAACATTAGTATAAATTAGACCAAATCAATCATGGTGGGTTAGGGAAACTAAGATAATGAAAACAATGAAAATGAAATCAATGAAAAAAAGAAAATGATAACAATGAAAACAAAGATGGTAAAATCAATTAAAGCAATAGAGAGATTCCATAAAGAAAGATAATGAAAACAAAAATAATGAAATCAATGAAAACAAAGAAAATGATAACAATGAAAACAAAGATAGTGAAATCAATTATAAAAAGCAGTTTATCTCTCGAATCCATAAAAAATAGTGCTGAAACTTATAATTCAAACCAACATATCAGCTCAAATGACTGTCAAACAAGCTATGAATGGATTGAAATCAACAAAGAATTCAAACCAACAACTCATTTATACACTGCTCGAATGCAAAGATAGCGAAATCAAATTAAAACTCTAGAGTAGCAAATAACAATGTAGGGTTTTCTATTTTGAGTGCCCAAATATTCAATTATAAAATCAATTATATATCACAGTATAGATAATGAAATCAATATCCAAAGTAGTAGAGAGAATCCATAAGGAATGGCAGCCAAACAAAATGAAAACAAAGAAAATCTAAAAAAGGGTTAACAATACAAACTAACACAAAATTCATTAATTATAGGTATCCAAACAGAATTAAAAAAATAATAATCTCAAAATTCCTTAACAATGCAAACGATCACAAAATTCATGGCATTATAGGCTGCTAAACAAAATGAAAATAAAGAGAATCTAAAAAATGGTTAACAATGCAAACTAACACGGTAACATTATAGTTAACAATTTCTCCAATGCAAACCAACACAAATTCAAACCAACACACATGCAACATTACGCAAACCAACACAAAATTCAAACCAACACACACAATTTAACAATCTAAAAAATGATCCACAATGCAAACCAACTCGGTAACATTATGGTTAACAATTTAACAATGTAAACCAACAAAGCCAACACGGTAACATTATGGCTATCAATGCAAATCAATATAAAATTCATTAATTATAGGCTGTCAAACAGAATGAAAACAAAGAGAAACTAAAAAATGGTTAAAAATGCAAACCAACACAAAATTCGAATGGCCAATAAACAGTGTAAGAATGAATTCAAAGGTACAAACAATTTGCTCAAACCAAAATAATGCAGTGATGAAATTAGTCCAAATTAAACTCTATCGCCCCTTAAATGGCTATCAATGAAGAAAAATTAAAATCCAAATTCAAACCCTAGAGTAGCTCACAATGTAGGGTTTTCGATTTTGAGTGCCATCCAAATACATACATCCAACAAGTCAAAACTATGCAATGTCTCAAATGAAAGCCGTAGTAGTTTAGGATTTGGATCTGTTCGATTTTTTGCGAAAGAGAATGACAGAATCCAGACATGGAGGAAACTGAAACAAGAATTGCATTTGTGCAAGAGAGAACAACAAAGACTTACATGAAATCCAACCGATGAAAATGAGCATCTAAAGATGGCGATCGAGATTTGAAAGAAATTTTCACGTGGGACCAACAGCAAGAAAGGAACAGATGGGTTGATTGGGGATGTACAGTGATTTTTTTAAAGATATGGATGGGAGGGGGGTTTTTTTTTTTCAAAAAAAGTTTCAAAATATAGAGATAACGGACTTTAGGAAAGTGGATGGTAATGCTCTTAGCACAGCCAAAAAGAATAAATACAAACACTAATCATCAAAGAGGAAAGTAAGGTAGGTGCCTCCTTTGTGTTTTGTTTTGAAATTTGAAATTTGAATTATTTTGTGTTTTAGTTAAAAAGTTGAAAAAATTATAATAATTAGATGAAAAAATTAATATATTTAAAATTGAAAAATATGCATTTATAGTATTTAGATATTGAGATAAAATAAAGTAAGATGAAAAAATCTTGCAATCCAAATGTAGCCGTACTTACATCGATGAACAGACTCGCAAAAATTTTGCTTCTTTTAAAGCTTTTATAAATTGGGCAAAACTGTTAAATAGCATGTCATCGAAAAAAGAAACTGTACATATACAAGATTAACTACTAGACTGTCAACCTACACTATATGTCAAAGTTGCGGAGGCAATGCCAGGGCCATCTGTCGCCACAACTTCCTCCTTACAAGATGTACTGGGTAACAAATCCCCATTAGTTTCACAACAAAAATTAGTGACCTCTTTATATTCCTTACTGTATAATTTAAAGCAACTCATACAAACAAACTTTATTGGGATTGCATCTGAGTTGTCAATTCCAGCACACCTAGTGTGCTGCCATACACCACAAGTATCACAAGCCAGCATTCTCTCCCCATCATCGTCCTTAGCCCCACATGTGCAATCAACCGTCCATTTCTCCATTCCCCTCTCCATCCGGAAGCGGTGTAGCCCGTGTTTAGCACGGCATCCTCCTTGAACTCGAATTGATGCACTCAATCCAACCAAGAATTTCAAAGTAATTGAATCTTCTATGAAGCCAAACTCAGGTAGTTTCTCAGCCTGAAACCTTCTAAACATGGCATACACTTCTTGAAAAGCTTTAGTAGTTTCACTTTTAAGGTCTGCAACAGTTGCATTCAAGGGCAAGACCACTAGCTCTGGAGGTAGTGCTAGGTCATCTTTAGGCCGATCAGAGAGCTCAACATGACACCAGAGCTGTATGGCAGAAGGGTTCTCAGCTGCAATTCTATCAGTTTCATAGTCCTTCATAAATTGCTTGCAGTCAAGAAGCTTAGTTGTAGAGTCGAATAGACGTTCCCACATTGCTTGGGGTTTAAAGTTCACCATGGTATCTGGGTGTAGAATTGATTCATATAAAAATTTCAGATCACAAACAATTTGCTCCTCTGATGGATGGTTTGAATTCAGATCAAATCCATTGTGCACAAGACTAGAAGGCTCAAGCCTGTTTGTCAAATTCAGGTCAGAACAAAATTTAGTGCATGCATGGAAATATTGAAGCAACTCAAACCAAACAATCTTTGCCCTCTTTACCTGAACTCCAAGGCACTGGAAAGGGGATTGTACCGAGACAAAACCACCATGCCATTGGCTGCCAGCTTCCCTCCCAAGTGCTTAAGGCAAAAATCAAGAAGCCCCGGAGATGCCGACTTGCACATTGCACCCTTAAGAGCACGTCTTGTCACCCAGTTGGCCTCACCAGCTGCTACAAGTAGCACCTTAATAATAGCTTCTTGCACACGTGCAACATCATTACTTGTCCATGCTCCCAACACATTTGAGGTGCTGAACTCAGGCTTCTCAGATGTACTTGGCTTCAGTCGCTTACGAACTTTATGGATCAAACTCAGCAAAAAAGAAAAAAGATCCTTGACTGTTTGTAGTGGGGTGTCCGATAGGGACTGGTAAAAACCAATAATGGCCTGCAGATGAGTTCGAGCTCCCCTCCCCTGGAACAAAAACGAGGACAAGGGCATGCACGATATTGTATCTACAGCTTTCTGGTATGCCTCCTCTGTGAGAGCATAGCTCCCTGCACCAAATTTGTAACCCCATTCACCATACCAAGGATGACCTTTGGTAATTGCATGAAGTACTCGGTACTCCATACCATATTTTTTTGATACATCCATAACGCTAACCTTCCTGATCAAGAGATGAATTTCATTTGTTCTAGTCAGTTAAAATGTCAATCATGCAACACTTGCGAGGAAAGAATGAGATTGTCATGAAAGAAACACGTGGAAAAGTTTTCCTCCCTGTTCTGGAGTGTTGATTATTTTTCTATTACATTTTGTTTCTTACTTTTTTCTACAGTTTAAATAGCAGTGGCAACTTTATTAAGAGTTAATTTTGTTTCTTTTTGGTTGTCTACTTAGGCGAAGTAAAAGTTTTGCATGTTTATAGCAACCAATCAAGGGTTGAAACAAATGCATGAGCATTACGTCCCCGACTAATTTGCCTGTAATACAAAAGTTAAAAGTGCCCCGCTGCCCATAATAAAGACAGTCCTTGTCTCTGTCTTAGAGCACACCCTCGTCACATTGTGTTAGTTTTTTATATTTAGTTCTAGATTTTATTTTATTTTTTCTCTTGGCAGCATCTCGAAAGCTTTAATTATATACATATATATAT
>QEOT01003990.1:59270-83981 GCA_003123785.1 Pterocarya stenoptera
TTTTTTTTTTTTTTTTTTGTTTTAATTATAATTCCTTTGTTAATGAGAGTTCCAAAGTGGCACTATTTCTTATTGATTACCGTTACCCAGCTTGAGATCACTTCTTATTGTATTATGTTTTGGGACACAAAATTATATTTCGATTTGTAAGGATTGGATTTAGACATGATTTGAGAAAATTAAATAAAATATTATTTTTTAATATTATTATTATTTTAAAATTTTATAAAATTAAATTATTTATTATATTTTATGTGATAATTTAAAAAAATTATAATAATAAGATAAAATTAATTTAGTTAGAATGAATTTCCAATCAATCTAAAACTTCGAATTAAGAAAAACAAAAAAACAATGATCTTTGACCCTATCTGCTTTGACTCACAAATTACAATCACGTCTTTTTGGGTTTGGATAAATCTACCCTCACCGGCTCACCGAGGATTGGGATGGGTCCCGATGCAATTTTTTTTTAATTTAGTGATTAAAATTTTATTTTTTAAATGATATTATGAATTTTTTTTTTTAAATATTAAAGATATAAAAAAAAATGAAGAGAGAAAAATTATAACTTGCCGGTAGCGATCCTCGTGCTAGCACGGCTTTTTGGGTTTTGTTATTTTGTCTTTTTGAATCGGTAAAAACAAATCCAGATTCCCTTTTAACTTTTCTTTTTTTACCCTTTAATTACTCTCCCCACGAAGCACGAGTGACGACTGACGAGACAAAGAAACATATCGCTTGGTCAGTATTTTTTGCCTTTCTTTTTTCGTTGGGAGTGTTTGTATTTGCTTCGTCACGCCAAATAATTGAAAACGATAATTATTACGTCACTTCTTACCAAAAAGGCACTACCAATTACCACGATGAGCTCAATTGGACTTTACTAATATATGGATTACAATTTAAGCAGTTGGTTATGTTAAGGAATGACCACCCAAATATTTAATTTGCAATAAAAAAAATATTTATATTAGATGTGTAAATATTTGATTTGGAAACCCTAATTGATATCTCATGTGGAATTTATGTAAATCTCAACAATTAATTTTAGATTCAATATGCTCACAATTAATTGAATACCAAGCTTTTAGAAAGATTAATGAGAGGGTTTGGAAGAGATTAAATAGTTGGAAGAATCAATTTCTAACTCAGACAGGTAAAGAGATATTTAGCAGTTATTCAAGCAATACCTACTTACGCTATGAGTATCTTTTAATTGCCAAAACAATTGTGCAATGAGATATCAAATATGATGTCAAGGTTATGGTAGGGACATATGGATAATGATAGGAAAATACAATGGAATGGGTGGAGTAAAGTTGGGATTTCCAAGAGTCATTGGGCGTTGGGTTTTAAAGATATTTAGATTTTTAATAACGCTATGTTGGCTAAGCAATTTTAGAGGTTGCTTACAAAACCATAGTTGCAAGGATTATGAGAGAAAAATACTTTAAACATGGTGATATATTGAACTCAAGGGTTGGTTGTGGCCCTTCACATATTTGGAGGAGTATTTTGAGGTCTAGAGATCTTATCAAAACAGGGACGAGATTGAGAGTAGGGAATGAAGAATAGGTCAGAATTTGAGGTGACAGATGGTTACCCACTCCCTCAACTTTTATGGTTCGATCTCCAGTGAAATTTTTTTAAAGGGAAGCTTATGTTAAGGAGTTGATTGATGAAAGAGATTGATGTAATGAAAGCCTAGTTAATGCTATGTTGAATGTAGAAAAAGCATATATAGTTAAGAGTTTGCCATTGAGTAAACGAGGTGCTGAAGACAAATTGATATGGGGTCATAATAATTAAGGTCAATTTTTCAGTCAAATATGCATATTATTTAGTATACCAGTTAAAGAATGACTTTAGATGTGAGTCATCAAATAGCAATAAGGGTTCAATTGCTTGGAAGAAGATTTGGGATTTGAATATTCCAAATGTAGTTAAAGTCTTTCCATTAAGGGCTCTTGGTGATGTACTTCCTACAAAAAGGAATTTGTTTATTAGGAAACTTACTAAAGATGGTCTATGTCCTATCTGTCAACAAGCTGAGGAAACAAGCAGTCATAAGTTATGGTGGTGTGCAGCGACACAAAATGTTTGGGTAGATTCGTTAAGTTGTCTTCAGAAGTGGAAATGTATAGAGACTAATTTCTATAACATATGGGAAGATATGATAACCGGTTTGCAACAGAGTCAGCTTGAGGAGGTTGCTTGTGCTCTAAGAATAATCTAGCTTCAAAAAATTAGGTTTGTTTTTTAAGAAAAGTTTGAAAGTCCTACATCTATGCTACTGAGGTCCAAGGAATAGAAGGAGGGTTTTCAATTTGCACAATCCAGTAGTCACACACGAGTAGAATATGGAGGCCAAATGATCATGTTAGGATCTTTTAGATGGAAAAAACATGAGATAAACTGGTACAATGTTAATTGGGATGATGGGTTTGATAGCAAAAATTTGAAAATGGGTGGAGGTATTGTGGTTAGGAAATGGGAATGTGAGTTGATAGGTGTTGTTTGTATGCCTAAGAGATTTGTGAACAATCCTTTACAGGTTGATATTGTGGCACTGGGGAGAGCAACAGAGTTTTGCATTGAAATAGGGATAGGGAATGCTATATTTAAAACGGATTCTCTTAGAGTGATTAAATGGATCAAGAGAAATGAAAATGATTGTTCAAGTTACGGTCAGATTATAGAAGATATAAAGGCTAATTTTCATGATAGGAAGATATGGAGAATTCAACATGTTAAAAGAGATTGTAATCAAGCTACACATTAACTATCAAAATTAGTTATCTTGTGAACAAGAGAGTGTGTGGATTGAAGAGGGTCCCAAGGTTATTATGCAATGTATTAATTTTGAAAAACAGTGTAATGCTTAAAGTTGAATGAGAATGTCTATGCTTTCTTCAAAATATATATATATGCTCACAATTAAAATGATAAATAGGCGTTACCTCTTCCCAAAATAAAAATGATAGGTCATTTTTTGGTAAAGTTTATTTGAAAATCAATGGTTGATGTTTAAAAATATCTACCCATTGTGGGTACGCAATCATTTTTCCCTAGGGCCTACACAAATATTAAAAGGACGAAAGTCGTTGTCCACGTTGACTGTTAAGTTCTATATTGGATTGGATTGGAGTGGTTGGTGAATTACTTACCCGTTCCATTAAACTAACTTTGGAATCTTTAAAGTTTTTATCAATAATGTGAGAGGTGTAGAGTCCGTAGGCAAATAGATGTTAAAATATTTATTAAACAATTAATATTATTTTATCGACACGAATATCAATAAATATTGTAATTTCAACTATATGCATTTACCTTTTTTTTTTTTTTTTTTTAAATTATAGGTCAGTTCATATTAAATTCTAAAAGCTTTCGATCCGAATAAATCAATTAAATGAATTGTTTGGTTTTTTTCATAGTTTTATTAATTTTAAATTTTTGTGTCTAACACATCACTTATTGTAAAATATGTTTTGATCATTGTAGAACTCCGTTGATTTTGTAAAAAATTAAGATATTTTTTTGTACAACAAGTAATTGTTTCGACATTTAAGAGGGGCTGTCAAAAATATTTGAATCATGTTAGATGCATTTTTATGGTAAGCAAGTTTCACACGTTTTTAAAAGAAATATATAAATCTGGAATTTATAAATTATTTTTTAATATATTTCATTTTTTTAAAAGAGAATAGGCAAAATTTACATATTCTAAGATTGCATTTTTTTTAAAAGCCTAGTTTGGATACTTGAGAGTATTTTTGATATTCTTTTATTGTTATTTTTTACATATTTTTTATTATTATTTATTAATATTTAATGTTTTATTATTATTATTTTATTATTATTCATAAAATACTTAAAAATATGTCATTATCCAAACAAACAGTATTAATCAAATTATATATATATTTTAAAAAGGTAAATATGATCAAAGGTAGACGCGAGGTGTATATCCTCTCGCTCATCAATTTTCAACGAGGAAATTAAGGCGGGTTCGAAAGTTATAGACGAAAATAAGGCGGGAGGTTGAGCCTCTACCGCTCAACCAATATTTTTAAAATTGGGATATTACATCCCATTGATTATTGAAAGTGAGTGCGAACCCCACCCCCGTCGGCTTTTCGTCTTTCTCAAAGTATTTTAGATTGGGCTCAGGCCAATAATGGACAAAGCCGATTGTTCCCGTACAATCAAATTGTGTGTTATTTATTATTACTTGGCCAGTGGCCTAAAAATAAAATATTTTTTTATTAATAGTTTTTTATTTTATCTTTATAAAAAATAATAAGAAAATCTTGGATTATCAACTATCGAGACAACATTGTTTTCTATGAGAAGAATTATTAGGAATACTTTTTTTAATATTATTTGCTTGGGTGAATTGGTGATAGCCAAATACACCATTTTATCCTTTATCATCTAAACTTGCTGCTATCGCCTGTTTGCTTGAATCTTCAGATGTCTGGGGAATTTTTTTGGCGAAGTTTTCACCATATGTCCTTATCCATTTCCTCATATGTTAAATGTTTATTTTAAAATACATGAACCATGATTAAATGTTCCTCATATGTGTTGGACTTTTATGTGTGGAGCTTGATTGTGTTTGTGACGGTCTGATTTAATAGAATTTTTAATGAAATTGGAGCTATAAAGTGAAAATTTGGATCTATCAGTTCAAATATGAGTGCTCATAAACAAGTCTAGTGAAATATCATGGACTAGCCTCGACCCTTAAGAATTGTTTACCACCTTGAGATTAGAACATATGTCACATATCATATACTAAATTAGTAGCAAGTGCTTTATATGAAATTTATTCAATTATTATCAACTTGGCTTGCTATATGTTCCGTTACCAAACATGATTTTTTTAAAATTAAAAAAAAAAAAGTATAGGAAATTTGAACTCAAATAATATTATAATGTGATAACCAAAAAGGAGTGTAGTAGTAAGTGCTTCTCTCCCAAAAGAAAAACTTCAAACTAGTCGGTTGTCAATTTCACTTTTACACCTGTCAGAAAAGTTGTAACACGTAGTAAATTTATTGAAGTTGCGGTGAATCACATCCATTTTACCTTATCTCTTCTCTCTTATCCCCGAAGCTCTCCCTCGAATCTATTTTCGTCTCCTTCAACAGAGGCCATCTTCATGTTACATCTACTTCTTTAGATTTTATATTCAACTCCTTCAATATTTACACCCTTCAATCTGAAAAAGACACCTCAATGGTTTCATAAAACTTATCGTAGAATCACATACTAATTTCAATCGCTCTCTCTCTCCTCATTGCAAACTTTCTCTCTGCAAGCTTTCTCAACAATCTCTCTCACTCCTCACTCTCAACAATCTCTCTCTCCTCACTCTCAACAAACTACTTAGGATTTTAATAAAAACTTAAGATCAGGCCGATTTACGAGTTTTTTTTTTTAACCATCACCAACTGAAAAAAAAAGTTTAGGAGAGAGGGAGAAAAATATTACTAAAGAGCAAAGAAAGATATAAATATTAGAATAATAATAGGATTAGTACTTTATTACTATTTATATACTAATTTTTTTATTTAATGATTAAGAAAGTAAATATTAATAAAGTTATATATTTTTTTTAATGGTTAAGAATGTTAAAAAAATAATTTAAAAAAAAAATTGAAATATACTTAAATAGCAGATGGCTACAGCCTTCTATTAAGCTGTTTGTCAAATGTCAGGGCTCAGAACGTTTGAGTAGTCTGGGAGAGCTTGAGAGCAATGGAGAGGGGCTCAAGTCATTTTGCCGATCTGCTGCACCTGTGTTCACAATAACAAAATTAATCAAGTAACGTGGTTGGCCCCAAGAGCCTCTCCTCTTAAAAAGGAGAAAAAAACTCAAAACTCAAAGATCAAAGGTCAAAGATCAACATCCAAACAGCGTCTCCTTCTCCACGTGAGTTATGCACGTCTTTCATCCTCTCCGCTGATTCGCATATTCCATTACATGACCAATCGAATGATGCCACGCATAAATTCCCCGCCCGTGCCTTCCATTCACAATCTATCACAAAAAGATATTATTTGTGCATATTTAACACGGTTCCACGTGTGCTATCTTCTCAAATTTGGGGGCATTATAAATTATAAATGGAAATGCTTGTCTCTCGCCCCATTTGTACCGTCCAAATGTACTGTTTGGGTACATTTTTTTATTATTTTTATTTAGTGATTAAGGAAGTAATTTTAAATGTATTAATGTATTTTTTTTATTTTTTAAATGTATTTAAATATGTAAAAAAAATATGAAAAGTAAAATGAAAAAAAAAAAAAAAAAATTTTGCACTTAGCGGTACGCCCAGCGTTTACCGCTGGGCGGCAGAGTAGCTGGATCCAATTATAAAACATACAAAAATGCAACTGCAAATAGTTCAAAATACTATACATCATTTATAATTTGTAACTCTCTCATGATCACAAGTTCCTCTCCCAATAAAATAAAATAAATAAAATTCCAAAAATTAAGTTGAGGATACAAATAAGAACTCCACAAAGTTAGGAGGCCTTTAAGCACTTCAAATGTGGGTTTTTAAAAAATATAATTCTAGTTTTTGACAGTGTTAGTTTGGTTTAAGGTATGTTTACATTGTTTGGATAATAAGATGAAATGAGAATTATATAAATAATAATGAAATTATTTGTGAATAATAATAAAATTATTTGAGTTAAGATGCTTTATTGAGTTTTAAAAAATAAAAGAGAAAATAAAAATTAAAATATTATAAAATTAAAATATCGTTTGAATATGATTTGTTAATCTAATTTTTGTTTTGAATTTTTAAAAGGTTGCATTATTTTTTATGTTTTGTTTCAAAAATTTATAATAATTAAATAATGATTAGATAAAAAAATTTAAAATTTAAAATAAAAAGTATTTTATATTTAAGTGATTTTTGAAAAAGAAATTACAAAAAATATTTCAAAGCATTTTTGGAGGGATGCCACAGCACATGGAACGATGGTCATCCAGACCGTATGGTGTGGGGTAGCCCGCCCTCCGCCCTGTATGGGCTGGGGTTTTCACCTTCGCCCCCCGCCCCTGAATCTTGAGGACCGGGTATCCCGTCCTGACACCAAGGGCGGGGGCGACCCCGCCCTCATTTGGCACTCACAACGGGGCGGAGGGGTTATAGATAACCTCTCCCCCCCGGAAGCATGAAACGACGTCATTTCATGCATGAGGTTTTTTTTTAGGAAAACCCTATTTGCAATCAGCAATGTGTAGTTGGCACAAAGTCGGTGACATGGGATGTCCACGCATTTTATTTAAAAGCTATGTTTCGTTGCTTTACAAATTGCAGATCAAAAGAGTCCCTGCAGAAGTCAAAACGCTCACCTCTAATAAAAGAAATTGGGAATTTGTGCAAATTTTTGTACCATAAACCAATAACCGCGGAGGCAAGTTAGCAACAATGGAAGCCATGTCGATCTGTAAAAAGAAAAGAAAAACAAAAAAAAAAAAGAATTTTACGCCAATAAGAAACAAATTTCAAATTTTAAGAAATAGGTTTTTTTGTTAAACTTTTAGAGAGCATCAAAAGGCTAAAACTGGAGCATGTGGAGACTCGATTGTGCATGTGTTTTGATGATTGATGTGTGTTAATTTTTGTGGGTTTGTGAATCTATGATAGTGATTTTTGTGAGTTTGTGATGTGTTTTGATGATTGAATACGTGATATTGTATTTGTAATAGTGATTTTGTGGATTTTAAAATTCAGATTGGAAAGTTCCAATCCAAAATCCTAAATTAATTTAGAGGTTTCAGAATTTAAGTTTGGGCAATTCAGGAACAATTCCGAGTCTGCATGTGTAAAACTAGTTAATGCAAGCTTCTGATGATCTCATCATACAAAAAATAAAAATAAAAACCATATAATTACATTTCAAGAATAGTGCTCCTCCGTCTTTAAGAGCAATGATCTATGAAAGGCTTTTGTGGTAAAAGAATAAGATCTTCTACAACTGATAAAAAGAGTGAAATGAGAATAATAACAGGCTTTTGTGATCAAGTAGGACGCGATTGGTATATTAGTTTGCTAAGAACGACAAAGCTAGCATATTAATGCATGGGCCTCAATTAGTTGGAGTGACATTTTTGTTAATGGATCTTTACCATATAGAAAGCTTTTGGGGAGGACCCATTCCTCCTATCCCTCTTAATTAATGATTCCCCTGGTTAGTTAAGCGAGTTCTTTTTACACAATATTTTATTCACCCTGTTCACCTATCACCATTTTACTTTAACTATTCATCTATACCTTTCTTCTTTTTATCTGTTTTCGTCTACACTATCACTGTGCCACCAGTACCAGTACTAATATTTTACACATGATCTAAATCTGTTATTATTTACATAGTTTCCCGATAGTATCAAGGTTTGATCCACTATATCCAAACTTTTTAATCCAAATCTAACTTCTTCAGATGTAGATATTGCAAAATTAAAGTTTGATCTTTTATTGGATTCATTTTGGAGTTCATTAACTTCTACCATGTGGAGGCTTTGATTTGCACGCAGAATTAGATCACAGGGATTTCAATTCACGTTTCAGATGTTTATGACTATGAGGAGGCCGACGTTGAGGAGGAGGGTGGCGCTCAATTTGGATCTGGTAATCGTGGGACTTGAATTTCATTTTCTTATTTTAATTTATTTATTTTCATTTAATCGGTATTAATTTCAAATTTAATTGTTATAGTGATACATGAGACGACATCTACAGCTACTTCCGATACAGTATGACTTTGTGTGTATTGTACCCATCATTGCCAATTTGCCGTAGTTTTCACAATATGCATGTATTTTAAATTTTTGTTTCATGTTTATAACTTTATAAATCTAATTTATTTTATTTTTAATTTATTAATATTGCAGGTTTTATAATCTCTACAAAACTCTGTGAACTCAGCGCCACCCAAAATTAATCAAATTTGGGATGTTATGATTTTATTACTTTACAATTAATTGTAATGTTGCTACAATAGTTAGTAATACAATTTGTAATATTTACTATTTTTATGTGAGTTTGTAATTTTGTAATAGTTTATTAATTCTCTTAATTTGTATAATTGTAATAACTTAGTGTCTTAGTAATGATTTTTAGTTAATATTTAATAGTATTTGTTGAAACTTAATATATAGTTATTAGTTAATAGTTTCGATCTAATATCTATATAATTTATTTCTTGTTTTCAGTTTTACAATATATTTATTTTTATAATTAAATACTGAGCTCAAAATAATCCAAAAACAATTTTATATGTGTTTCCAGACCATTTTAAATCCAAATAACTGAACTGAGCCAACGGAGATGGAGGTCCCCTCATCCCGTGCAGCAAAAAGGATACCCCGTTGCGGGAAAGGGTGGCCCCGTCGCCGCCCCTAGAATTATGATCAGGTAAATAAATACTTGACGTATCTCTCTTTTTTAACTAACTGATCTTTTTCTTATTTCTTTCTTTTGTTTATTTATTTATTTAATGATCAATATGTATTTAGAAAGAGTATTTCAAAAGAGAAATTTTATTTGTAGTTTTTACTTGAAGAGTGCATATTCATATCTTTTATAGAATGAGAAAAAAAATCATTTTATAAAGAATATTTTTATAATTCTAAAAAATTTTAAAAATAAAATTATCTAAATTTACATTACAGTTTCTATTTAAAGACTGTATTTATAGGCCTTTTATAAAATTTAAAAAAATATCATTTTAAGAAAAATATTTTTATAATTCTAAAAATTTTTAAAAATAAAATTACCTAAACCTACGTTATCGTTTCCATTTAAAAACTGTACGTAGGATTTCTCATTTCAAAACGATAATTTCACCTGATATCGCGGTAATTTTACATTATCCGGTAAATAAATACCAAACGAAGGGAAATATCCAACAGGGATGCAGGGAGACCAATTTTAAATTTATAAACAGTTATTTTTTAATCTATTTTATTTTCATAAACATGCACTTGGAAAGACGATGCCAGTAAAAGCTCATCGTCCATAACTTGTAACGACTCTTCAGTGACTGCGTCGTCAAACCCCAGTGGAGTTAGCAGAGGAGCTTCTTTCACTTCTACAAACGGCGCCATACCCAAGTCAAAATCAACATCAATATCAAACTCGCACCAAAAGTCTTCTGAACCCGAGATTTTTGGTTCAGCTTGGGTCATCCTAGAAGGATCGTCCGCAACCTTAAAAAGAGCCGCTTTAGCGGCCGCCGATTGTATATCTCTTCTCGAACACGATTCGGGCCGAGGCAACCATTCTGCCAAGTCCGGGAAGTTAAGACACGCCGAGTTTCCTTTCAAGAAGAAGGCGGCTGAGTCGTGAGCTCGAGCTGCCATCTCCGGTGACCCGAATGACCCTAACCAGATACGGGTCTTTTGTCCGGGCAACCGTATCTCCGAGACGTAGCGGCCCCAGCTCCTTTTACGGACCCCACGAAACGGGGTGTCCGTTCGCCGTTGTCGAGTTGGCTTCTTGTCGACGTTGGAGCCCCGTGAGGAGGACAAATCGGAATCGAAGCGGCTGGTTGGTTTGAACTGATGAGTAGGTTCTGGTTCTTCTTCAATGGTTGACATGATCGTGAATGTGCGCGTATGTCATCTGTTTGAGGGAATGAATGAACGAGAACGGACTGCGAGAGGGAGGGTTTAAAGTAGAGATGCTGGCTAGGCTGATTAATGAGGGGGAAGGGAATAGCTGGCAAAATTTGTAGATTCTGGATTTGAAAAGGACGTGTCAAAGAGTAAACACACTGACGTTACATTTAACTACACAATGACCGTAATGACCTACCTACCAAGTTTTATTTTCTTTAGTTTCTTTCATATTTTTCGCCTTTATTTTTTATTTTTTGATAAAGCCTTTATCTCTTTATTAAATGTAGAATGACCACATTTTTTCCCCATAAATAATATTACTAGAAGAAAGGACAAATCATTCATCCCAATATGTCTCTTTTTCTTTAATTTCTTAAGAACTGAAAACATAGAGATCGTTTCTTGTATCATTCAAAGGACCAGCCATTTAGGAGGGCATAATTTTTTGTATTATTTCGTGAACAAACTAATAGGTATTGAAGATCCTCTTAAATATCAGTAATTAAAATTTTGTTGGATAAAGGAGTATATGTGAAAAGGGAAAGAAAGTTGGAAGGATGTTGGGGCCTGAGGGGTTAATTTAGAGCATCATTAATATTGTGCGACAAAAAAGCAGTGCATGCATTATCGCCAGTGATGAAATGCCTAAAACCAGCTGTAAATGGGTATGATGGCATACAATATATAAATAAATATATATATATATATTTATATAAGCCATTCATTGTATGCAGAGCAACTATTTTATATGCGCAAAGTCTAATGCTTCTACTATTGGACGCGCATTGACTGATCTTTTCACTCGCCCATTCTATTTAACGCCCCCGCAGCGTGAGTATATGCTTAAGCTATTCCAAGTTTTAACAACTTTATGTTCTCTCTGTGGCCAGTTTCTTCGAGCAAAATTGTTCATAGAAATATTAATGAGCCCTCTTATAGATATAAAGAGATTCTATAAATTAAATATATAAATTAATGTAGTTTTATAAAATCCGTAATATCTATTTTATAATAAAAGTAATTTTATAATCTGACGTATCACATCAAGCCACATCAATTTGTGAGTTTATTTTTTTGTAATCCTTTTATAGTTAAAGTATTTTTCAATATTAATAGGAATCGAGAACAAAGTATTATAAGTTATATATGTATTGATTTTACTAGGGAATGTGAAAAAGCAGTGATTCTTCTACAACCTACACCTAAAGGAGGTGAATATGTGTAATCCAATTTTTAGGTATTTACAAAATTAGAAACAAACAAGCAATTAATCAATTCATCAAATAACACAAATAATCAACATAGTGATTTTGTTCAAGAAGTAGAAACTCATTTGAAGAACGTCTTCAAATTCTAAAATCACTCCAGGTGTAAGACACCACTTAAAATTCACTATAGAAAAAGTTTGTTACAACCAACTTAGAGACACTCACAAAACCTTTGTAGTATACTAAACTTGGCTTGCAACTTCACAAGTGACCCACTCGATTTCTACAAGTATATAGTGCCGGAACTCCGACCTTTCTATAGTTTCCCACGAAAACCTCTCAATCTCTGCATCAACAGCAACTCCGGACTCTTCCAGCCAATAAACACGTCCACTTCAATGGATTTGAAAAGGTTTGATATTGAATGTGGTGTGGTAGAGATGTGATTGTCCAAGAGAGATTCACAATGTGGGGAAAAGTATCTCTCAATAGCTCTTAGAAGCAATTAGGATTTTTGCTCTATTTCTCCACACCAAATAATAGAAAAAGATGTCCTATTTATAACTCCTCTGATTTACTGCGCTTAAAACACTGAGATTTAAGTTTCTGGAATATTGACTCGAGCGAAGGATCGAACGAGAGTCGAGCATAAGTTAACTTTCAGAACTTCGCTCGAGCAACCATCGAGCGGTGCATTCTGCCTGAGTTCGCTCGAGCGCTAGTTGGATCCACTCGAGCCGTGTTGAGCACACTTCAATTCTTTTCATGTGATAATGTATCAACACTAATTACAAACTTACAACACAATTTTACATAGGTTTTCATACGAATATGACAATCAACTAATTTTCTCTCAACAGAATGACTCCTTGGTTCCACTTTTATCAAATATATTTGGGTTTCTCTCGTTAGAAGCTATCTCAATATACATGCATGCACTAATATGTTTATGTATGTTTAATCTTACTGCATCTAATTCATTTGTGTTACGTCTCGATAATCCTTCAAGTCTAGTCTTATGAGAAGAGATATATAGCTTTAGATACCATTCAATTAAGATTTTGATTTTAACACTCTCTCCCATGAGTAAGTCACTACTTTCTTTAATAAATAGACTCAACATGTCAAGTATTTTACAGTTTTACTGCAATCACAATGAAGAATGAAGTATGAATTTGAACGTGGAATTACTATTATGACATCATGGTCAGGAAGTACTCCCTCCTCAGAGATTTGGTACCATACACAAGCACCTCATCAGCAACCCATAAAATAAAGGTAAGGATAGTAAGCCTTGGACTCTTTGTTGGAGGCTAGGAGCATCATTTCATTTCCTCATAAATGCACATGAATACTAAGTTTCGGTGAATGGGTGATGCTACATCCGCCGCTGGGGCTCCCGCTGGGAGTCTCGCTAGGGTGTAACACATATATTTTAATATGTTTTTTAAAGTTTTTTTTATATAATTTTTTTAATATTTTTAAATATTTAAAATATTATTAAAAAATAAAAAAAATTTATTAAAAAATACTTTCTTAATCATTAAGTAAAATAAAAAATATTTTTTTATAATTTTTTATTTTACTTCATGATTAAGAAAGTACTTTTTAATAATATTATGATTTTTTTTTATTTTTTTAAATATTTAAAATTATTAAAAAAAATTATATAAAAAAAAACTTAAAAAAATACATAAAAATATATGTATTACATGCAGCGGGACAGGGAGCGGGGGTTCTATCATTTTCCTCCGGTGAATATATAAGCCTGCATGAAAGGTCCTCACATTGGCCAAATGCGCCACTTTCCTTTTGAATTTATTTGAGAAGTATTACAGACATAAAAAAATTATATAAAAATAAATTCATAAATTAACATGGCTTTACGTGATCTATAGATCTATTTTATAATAAAATTAATTTTATAATCTGACGTACTGCATTAAGTTATATCAGTTTGTAAATTTATTTTTATATAATCTATTTATGACTAAAGTATTTCTCAATTTATAATAGTGTATTTTTTATTTGGGTCCGTAAGTAAAAATATTCAAAAAGTCATTCCAAATAGGGAAAAGAAAAACACTCATTTCTAAAAGAAGTCAAAAGTCACTTTTTACAAAGCAAAAAAAGAGGATAAATTACAGAAAACATTTGGATTAGAAAACAATCATGATGAAAAACTCGTATCATCACAAAACCGGACAAGGAAAATTCTGTAAGATTGGTATTTCTTGACGGGCTAATGAAATAGAACTGGACTAGGTATTGTCCAATAAGTCCCAGTTCATTTTAGCAAATGTAGTTAGGCCCACTGACTGACCCAAGTACTGTTAAGTGGCGCTATTGCCCTAAGACAGTGCTGTAATGAAAGTAAAAAGAGGGATTTTGAACTGTGTCCTCCTCTCTCTCTCTCTCTCTCTCTCGTTCAGTGTTCTTGGTATTAGACATAAAATGGCATTTTCTATTTGTAGGGGAAAATCAGCACTTCCCTTTGGTTCTTCCTCTTCTTCTCCGTTGAAATCACTACTGCTGGTGTTCTTACGATCACAAAGTCCTTGCAAACATCGCTCATGGTCCAGTTCCAGTTCGAGGTCCTCGTCTTCTTTTTCTAATGAAGCGGCGGAAACGGACGACGACGTCGTAGCAGCTGGGAGTTCGGGAATCAGCAGGCCACTCTCTGAAATCCTCAAAGAACTGAACAAGAAAGTCCCTGAATCCGTTGTCAAAACGCGCTTGGAAGATGGCTTCGCCATGAAGTACATTCCCTGGTACCACTACTTCTACTACTCTTTTTTTCTTCTGTTTTTTCTTGTTTGTTCCCTTCTTTTTGCGTTTTTAATTTCAAATTTTTTTAATGTCATGACTGCAGGCATATTGTGAATCGTATAATGAATATGCATGCTCCGGGTATGTTAGTTGTACTTTCTTGTATATACAAATTGATCATGATTTTAATTCATCTTGAAAAAAATTAAGTCTACGACAACATTATTTATAGTGCTAGATTAAGAAACCCTCGGTTGATTTTGTCGCCACCTGCTGTAGAATGGTCGGGAGAGGTCCGAAGCATTACGTATTCAGCGGACGGCCAGACTGTTTCTGTTGTTTATCGTGTGACTCTCTACGGGACTGATGCTGAGGTATATTATTAATTACCATCCCATTCATTGCATGCCTGCTTGGTCTGTCACCCTTCATGCTCTTGCATTCGCATTTAAATAGCTACTCTAGTTTGGTTTGGTTAATTTTGTGGAATAATCAAGTTGCACATTAGAGCTCTAAAAGGTGTTGGGATCTACAAGTTTTTAGTAGCAGAGGAACTAGAGTATTCCATAAATGGGAACTTAAAGACCCGGGAGGTTATATCTTTCTCTGGAATTTCAAAATGTTCATGGAGCATCAAATTAATAAGATTTTCATTAGAACTTGATTTGCTATGTGATATTATTTTGGGATAAAATGGGAACTTAGTATAGGTTTGGGGGGTGAGATGCGAATTTTATATTTTGTTTTAAAGTTTAAAATATTATTTTTTAGTTTTGAGATTTGAAAAAGTTAAATTGGAATTTGAAAAAGTTGTATTGGAATTTGAAAAAGTTGAATTGTTTATTATATTTTATATGCAGATTTGAAAAAGTTGTAATGATGAGATAAGATGAGATGAGAATTGTGTAAGATGTGTTTTCCAAACCTATCCATAAAGACCCGGGAGGTTATATCTTCTCTGGAATTTCAGATTTTTCATGAAACATCAAATTAATAAGATTTTCATTAGAACTTGATTTGCTATGTGATATTATTTTGGGTGATGAAACCGGGTTTGTTTGGGAACACAATTGTTCTAAGATATTCTAAGACTACTTCATTACTATTCACAAACTATTCACTACTATTTACAAACTATTAACTGCCATTCCCAAATTCCCACACGAATTATAATAAACAATACAATTTTTTTCAATTTTCAAAATAATAATAATATTAAAAAATAATATTTTATTCTACTATTCACAAACCATCTCAATTTATCTATGAAGCCAAACCTAGGACTACTTCACTATTGTTCACAAATTATTCACTACTATTTACAAACTATTCATTATTATTTTACTACTATTCACAAGATCATCTTAGATATTCTTTTTTGAAGATGTATTGGGTAGTTAGTGACTATGATGTTGAAAAAGACTGCTTGCAAGTTTTGATTGACGACTTTCAGACCAATGATTTGTTCGAACTTCTCTATTCTGAGGTTTTAGAGGCTACGTTTGGCATAAAAGGCTCACATTTCATTCAGAGATGCACAGTATTATCCCTGCAAGTTATTGAAAATAATAACTTAGAGACAATCATGATTTGTATTCAGTTGGTACATTGTGGTTGTGGTAGAGTGACCGAGGGTAATGAAACTAAAGAGAGGAGCTGACTTTTGTTTTTTCCTTTTGCTTTCTTTCTTCCATAAGTTATATAGGGAGTCGACGGGAACTGCTTCGGTAGCGGACACAAGTTATGGGGATCCTATTCAAAAGGCAGAAGCAATGGCATTTCGTCGGGCTTGTGCACGCTTTGGGCTTGGACTTCATCTTTACCATGAGGATATGTCGTAACAGGACATTCAGCTTGTGCCTTGAAAGTTCGAATCACGTCGTTCTTTTTGTTGGGGAAGTCCTGCTCAATGTCGCTCGATTGTTTTGGTTATCAGGGTAGTTGTTTTGTATCATGCAGGATAACGGTTTCCGTGGAAACAAGAAGAAAAAGCCCCTTTTCTTCCCTTTTTTGACTGACAATTGGCATGGAAGAATTAGCCCCTGTATAAGTATTGAAGCCGGCATTATCAAGTACGTTTTGGTTGATAAAATTATCTTTTGGACCGCTATTCAAATCCCAAATATATATCTCCGGAATTTTTCTGGTCATTAAAGCATATTGTTCTTTCTGTTAACATGCTCGCTCCCGAATGGATTTTGAGTTGTTCGGATCCTTCCCAATAATTCTGCGTTTGCCGGACCTTCATTATCTGAAGTATTGTCCAATCTTGGCCCGCTTAAAACATGGACTTGGCAGTAAGGTTTCAAATGGGCAAGCCATAAGCGACTGTTTGGGAAGTAGCCCAAAGTCAGCCCACACATGAAGACCGATGATCCATAAATTAATGGCCTTGTCTTCATTGATGTCTTATCAGAGGAAAACACAAAATCTTGATGCAGAAACCTTCTTTCAACATTCCTCGGTACTATAATATACACAAGACGTGGCTCTTTATCATTCCAAACACCCAGCTCTATTAGGGATCTTATTTCCATATATCTTCCGTATATATGGTTGATAATCATATTATTTTCCCTTTTTTTTTTTTTTTTTTCCTTTTTCGTTCAATCACATATATATCTTCCGTATATTTTGTAAGGAATTTTCCGGAAAATCACTAAAGTTTTTTATTTTTTATTTGGTTGATAATCATGTTATAGTATACAGTACAGAATATATTCATACCAAAACAGTGAAAAGTAGGACTGAATTCAAAATTTCTGGTAGACTACCTAAGTTTTTGGCCCAAAAAGGAAAACTGCCCGACAGAAACTAGAGAGAGAGAGAGAGAGAGAGAGAGAGAAAGAAGAGAGAAGCAGAACAATTAATGGTAGAAAGAGCAAGTGGGTGTGAGCGAAACCGAGCTGGCAGTGGGCTCCACAGAAGTGTGAGAAGAGATAAAGCTGATGACAGGCATGTGGTATGAGTTGGTCACACGCACAAAATACAGACACAACTGTACCTCTCTCTCTCCCCTTGCGGACATAAAAATAGAGAGAATGTGCGAGGTTGCATTGTCGTATGGATAATTGTCGCTTTCTTTGGTCAAAGAAGTTGGAGACAGCTGCCCAACTGCCAGATACTACCCCCACCCTCCCCTCCTCTTCTCCTCTCTCATTCCCTACTCTCTCACGTGCAGTTCCTCTTTTCACATATGCATTGAACGCATTAATTGATATTAATAAATGAAAATATAAATATTTTAAATTTCTTATAATTATAATAGGAATTACGACAAACTAATGTGCTTAATTAGAATTTAATTTGTAAATAAGAAAATAAAAAATAAAGAATTATAGAAATATAAATTTTTACAAAATTCATGGTCCTGTGTCATGTATCATCTGAATATCTCGAAAAATAGGAAGGAATGTGGAGGGTAGATATCCTTCGATGTGTACTATTGAAGGGACGTCTGGTAGGCCTGTCTCCACTCTCCACTGTGAATGGAAGGAAGGAGGGTACCCCCATAAAGTTTCAATCAACTTTTTCTTTTAGCTAAAACGCACTTATTTGTTTCTTTTATTTCGATACTGCCATTCCCCGTTCGCTTTCCTGTCCCAAGCACGTGGCTCTCTAGTATTGGACCCTTCCGACCAAAATCATCACCCAAAACCTTAACGTCCTCGATGAAACCGACAACGTAATGGTTCCACTATTCGAATTATTGTTTTTTTTTAATATATATATATATAAATCTTCAATCCTTAATTATATATAAAACTTTTAAACACAATTTAAAGGGGTTTTATTAGTTCTCAATTGTTTCGTGATGTATATAAAATAAGGAGCGCATAAAAGCTACTAAAAGATCAGATCCTTGATCTCCATGAATATGGCCTTCCATTGTAAACCAGATCCAGCATGTAAACCTTGAAATGGCCACTAAAAAACTCATCTAGTTTGGCATGGGTTAAACCTCATGTCATCTACGACAATTACTACCCACCAACTTTTTCTCAAAACAATTGGAAAATATAATTTCGTCTCTTTTTATTTTTTTTTTAAGAAATGGCCGGCCCAGTAATGGACGTCGAGTTTATTCACTGTCGGCCACATTCAGTAATTTCCAACATAGTAATTTGTTCCATTAATTTCCGTAATTAATAAATTAACAATTAAAGAAGTTGATGATGTTTGAACTTGCTTTTTTTTTTTGAAATTTTGAAATTTTGAACTTGCTTATTGATGTATACAATTGATGGCGATCGAACTCAGCAATGTTAATGTTTGCAAGATCAAAAACATAGATTATAATATAGTTATATATATGTTTTTGATCGTCTGATGATGAAAATCATGACAACAGTACTAATTTCCTGCAATCTTGTATTAATGCCTGATCTTTAAATTAAAGAATTAATTAATATGGAACTTAAGAAAAGCCCGGCAATATATATAATAATAGATGTGCGATCGTCCTTACGGGCCACGATAGATCATGATCAGAATTAGAAATCCTGATGGCGCATGCATGATGCTATCCAATATCTATCGATCTCTTTTGATGGGCAGTGGACAAAAAGGACGGGATACATGAGTTTGTAGTCAGTACCCAACATGATGGGCAAAGAGAGCCAGCGATGATCATCGATACTCCCTAGCTAGCTAGCTACTTGTTATAACCCATTTCAGGCGCACATTAATTAATTAATAATATTGTTAGTGAATCATGTGCGATTATTATATATATACATATATATATATGTATAACCTGGAAGCTGATCAGTACTCTTCATGTGGCTCAATCATGCATGCAGCTGGAACTATGTGTATATATATAGCAGAAAGGCCTGGAGATTTGGCAGAATTGAAATAAAAGCACCTATATATATATATTAATCTTATTAGGGATTCGCATGATCTGATGGCTAGGATTGCTTACGCCTACACAACTTGTAAATTGATCAAGGTTATGATGAGGAGTCGATGATCAACAGACAAGCTGAAAAAAGCTATATGTTTTAAATTTCTTAGGTAGGTTTGAATTATTAAATAATTAATTTGGTTGATTGATGTCATGAGGTGCATGTGGTAGTTGATGTTCAGATAACAGTAACAAACTAGATAAGAGTAAACTTTATGAATAAAAAAGTGAAAGGTGACATGTCCTTTTACGCTTTCTCAATCTTTAAATATTACCAGATCAACCTTTTATATATATATATATATATGTATGTATCATGCCCGGTTTAACAAGATGATAATAAATTAATAATAATGTATTACAGAACAAAAGGACATATTTGGGACGAGACATATTCCTGCCCCGACTTAGGATAACCATGACCCCATAGCAACATGTACAAGCACTGATCGATCGACTGGTAGCTAGAAAACAATATTATAATATTTAACAGCCATTCAAATGAATCGGATGAAATAAATGTATGCCGCAGAGATAGAGAAATTAAAGTTTCCCACGTTCGTACGTACCATGAGGCTATAGTGTTGCTATCAATATATGTGACATGCAAAATCCAATAGAATAGAGGGTGAGGACCATAAATCATATTAATGGCTAGCTCCTTAATTAATGAGTAATAAATTAATTAGGTTTTGAATTAATTATTAACTAATTGGAATAGTTAGCTATATATGTACCATTGTACGTAAGTTCTTGTTTTGTACGTAGTACTATGATTATGACAAAGGAGAGAGAGAACTGACAAATGGCTCTCCAGTCCCCCACAGCCTCCTAACAATACCTATATATATTAGATATATGCATGACATGCAGGACGACAATTTCCCATGTTCATTTATCGTCCATTTGGCGAATTTAATAGTAATTTGTCTAATCTACTTGCAATTTTCCATCATCTTTGCAACCACATTAACTTTGATTCACATGTGTTTTCTTTTTCTTTTTTTTATTATTATTGTTGTGGACGTGTTTCGTATCTCTGTCGATGACTTCTTGTAACCTGCAATCAGAAGCTAGATGGGGCTCGGTGTGTGGCAAACATAAGTCAATATAGAGTATAGAAAGTGTTGCTTGATTTTATGTTTCAAGATGATCAGAAGTTACTCTAGGCATGTTCTTTAACCCTTTTTCTTTTTTATTTAATTTTTATTAGGTTGTGTGATCATGAAAAGGCTTGTCCTGCGGCTTAACCTTCTCTAATATTTGTTGTATCGCAAATTATTAGGGCTCAAGATAATCAATTATGCTAGAGGGAATTAACTTTCTAGGCGAGTACCATGGGCGGATATCACACTGGATATTATTTGTCAATTCTGTTATTAATTTGTGGTTAATAACAGCTAAATTTGAATTCCACATTGGCTAGTTGTGGCTGATGGGCCCTTGGATCGGGGGCTGATTTTGACATTTGATCCATGGGCTTTTAAGGTAGTGGGCTCGGCCCACTCTTTAAGAGGGGCTTTCGCCCTCCAATTATTATTATTTTAATTATACACTTAAGTTGATCAAGTAAAACTAGCCATATTGCATCCATCGTCATCAAGGATATATCGCGACCGCATGCGTGCAGAACGTAGTAGTAGTAGTACTACTACTTCATTATTTGAATGACCTGATCTTATTTGTTTATGCCATGTTTTGAGGAGGTAGGCCGGCTGCCTTAATCCCGATCGATATATTTATGTAATTCGGGAAAATCGACTAAATAAATGGTCAAATGAATAGTACTTGTACGAATGTGCTCTATGATGGATAAATACTTGTAGTTTTTCCTCCATTTTCCCGCAAAAATCCCTCTATATATATACCATAAATTAGTGGCTGCTAACGTATATATGAAGTAAATCACCCATATATGCCACTTTAATTTCCAACTTATATATATCTACTCGACCCAAAATGTACTCATGTTTATAATTGATTTGTAATTAATTAACAAGGCACAAGTTTTATGGTCCCCAACTCGATGGTCACGTCGAACCAATTAAGGTGATAAAAAAAAATGCGTCTTCACAAGTTTCTATTATATCTGCTACAGTTCGCAATGGAGTGGTTGACCATTGACTAATTTCCTCCGTTGCCAACTTTCCCCGTTCCGTTTCTGCCACTAACCCCAACAGGGTGGCTCTGAGCATGATCACAGTTCTGTATGGTGAGTTACGTAGTTGTCATAAAATTGGGAGGGGCCAATTTGTCATCGAAGTAATATACATACATATATATATATATATCCCTTAAAATATCCAAACATACAGCTAGCTAAAGCCTATGAGGGACATAATAATACTATAAAACCCACTCCCACGCTCATCATTGAGCGTGTCTCCTTACACTTTGCCAAATAATATCAGTCAATCATATTCACGTATCCAACACACGTTATAATGGCGCGTGAGAGCGTAATATTTTTTAAAGGAAAATAATGCTAGGAGGTGGGGGCTGGTGTGTATATAATTCATGTCCGTATTATGAGAGAGGGCCTTTCCTCTTTTTTTCCTGCTTTTGCTTTCTCTTCCCTCCCATTTCCCTTCTCTCTCTTTTGATCTCTGACCTAATTGTCTCTCTGATCAAATATCAAAAACAAAACCGAATTCACTGGCCTCTGGCTCTATCTAAAAATCCTCGAGAGATCCATTCATCTAGGTTTAGTGGGTCTTCCTCTTCATCATCCAGCTTGTACCACACACCACCTGGCTATTGCTCCATCCATCTAATTTTGGTGCCTCACACACTGATCGAGTGCTTCCTCCTAGGACTCTTTAATTAACACAAAGCACACACGCACGCACGTACATATACACAGAAGTTTTTGCATACTCTGGAGCTAGCTAGGCCGGGCGAAAGATCGAGGAAGTATATAGAGAGAAGAGAAGAGAAGAGAGTTCTAGCTAGCCTAGCTGTATAAAGAGAGAGCTCTCTCGATCGAGGAGGGTAGTGAGAGTTTTTTTATTTTATTTCGAGAAGTGACGCGGGCTGATCGATAAAGATGACTCCGGCTAATTTGGCAGGACAGTTCGGTGATACCACTTACACCAAGGTGTTTGTTGGAGGGTTGGCTTGGGAGACCCAGAAGGAAACAATGAAGAAGTACTTTGAACAGTTTGGTGAGATCTTGGAGGCTGTTGTTATTACTGACAAGGCCACTGGGAGATCTAAAGGCTATGGATTTGTATGATATTATTGCTTCCTTTTTTATCTATTGTGATTCTTTTTTTCACTTTCTATTCACATTCTCTTGCTATATATATAAATTGTAGGAACTTATAATAATCTCATTCTCCCTTGCCGTATTCATGTATCAGTACTAGATCTTAAAACAAATGAAAGATCTAGTTATGGGTTTCCCAACGAAATGGAAATACTAAAGAAACGAGAAACTAGATATATATTGCCAATTAATGGTAACATTATTTTCGATAGTCTTCATGTGAATGGAGATCAATTCCTGCAATTTCTGTTTTAGGTTACTTTTCGTGAACCCGAAGCCGCCATGAGAGCTTGTGTTGATGCTGCTCCTGTGATAGATGGTCGGAGGGCTAATTGCAATCTCGCTTCTTTGGGTGTTCAGAGATCCAAACCTTCCACACCAAAGAATGGTATACCGCTCTTTTTTTTTCCTTTCTTCTTCTCTCTCTGAGAAACTATTTCTCACTATTGGGGTTTTATCATAATATTGATTTGATATATCAGATCTGGAAAAAGCTTCACATAATCTTCCTTAGCTTTTTACTTGTTGATATGTTGAGATGAATTGATATCTGTAATTTCCACAATTATTCGTCTACGCTGCGACCACGCTTTGTTGTTATGGATATTCCTTACTAATTAATTATCTGGACTGAATTAAAAGCGATCTCATGTGTAGTGATCTGTCATCCGAAAATATTCTGTTTTGAGAACACATATAAATTAATATCAAATGCAGTATGAATATTCTTCCAAACAGAAAGGTGATATTCTGGGTTTCCATGCAAGAGTTCCACCATACATTTCACCCAAATACGTACATTGCAGAAATTGTCTTTCACATGAACATACGAAAAACCCAGTCTCTTCATCAAAATGATATTTTTCCTGAAGCTATCTCTCATATATATGGTGTATTCAAATATACATTCATGGTCGTAACATATATACGCGCGTTCTCCATGATCATGCATTTCCTTTTTATGTTTTTCTTCTTCTTTCGAAATACATACAGGTTTAATTCTTCTTTCAAAGGAACATTAAATTTGATGACTGATGATTTTAGCATAAAAGAAAAGATGATATAAAAAGTTGTTATAATGAATTGAACAGGAGGAGGAGGCAGGAACTTTAGGGTAATGGGCTCTTTTCAGACAGGGTTTGGAGGGGGAGTGGGAACAGCTTTTCCTTCAGCAGCAACCTTCCCTCATTATGCCATCCAACAAGGAATACCTTACAATCTTTATGGGTATGAATATGCTTTTTATTTTACACCTCTTTCTTCTCTTCTGTGTACGTATACATGGGAAGCAGCACGTGCATTGCCAACTTATGCACACCAACCCTAAGTCATTAAACTTGGCTTACTATCAAGCATGCTCATCCATCATGCTAGCTAGCCACTCTTTCATCAATCTCTCTCTCTCTCTCTCTCTCTCTCTCTACACACACACACATTCATGTTCGCATGTTCATTCTTTTCCATTATCATGGTCCCTCCCTCCCTCTCTCTTTCTCTCTCTTCTTGAACGTACCCACTTGTAAAGACTAAAGCGTGTTGTAACTATGATAGCATTCATGCATGCACATACGCGACATCCAATATTTGCACTGTCATGACAGCACCAATATCACATGTCATGTATCATGTACTTTGCAAGAAACACGTCGAGAACACATGCATGTGCCTGATTGACTGTTCATGAATGCCAGCCCCAAGCCCATAAAAACTTTAAAAAATAAAAATAAACAAAGCATGCAAATATATATATGCATGTGCCTCGACTGTACATTCTATGAATGCATGCATAACCCTAACCCATTTAAAAAAAAAAAAAAAACCTCCCTTGACATGCATACGATGATGGGTATGCCTCTCTTGGCTGTTTTAATTATGTGCTTCGAAAATTTGAACTGCTTCGTTTGGAAGC